>CATIWR010227884.1:0-16527 GCA_949677035.1 Omphalea diandra | reverse complement strand
AATGATTACAATTGCTTCCATGAAATCAAAACTTATGTCTGAGGAAGAGGAAGAAGTGCTCCATTGCCTGGAACAGTTAGAGGATCTCTCAAAACAAAGAGACCAGCATCGAGAATGGGTGATATTGGAGAACTATATACCAATTCTCATTCAACTTCTTGGTTCAAAAAATCGTGATATAAGGAATCATGCTTTGGTTATCCTCTGCATTCTGTCAAAAGACAGTGATGATGCCAAGGTACTCTAATTTTTACTTGATATTCATTAGTATGTCAACCTATTTGTTCGTTTTTTAATGAAGCATGGAAAATTGCCTGAACCCCGGTGAAGCTGGGGCCTTTTCTTTTCTTTACTATTGTGACATGCAGCTGCACTTTTTCGGACTTTCAACTGAGAGATATCAATTGGATTTGCATGCTCTTGACCTATTTCTTGTTGCTTTGTTGGTAAACTGTCTCAATACATGTGCGCACACACACATACAAAAAAAAAAAAAGGGAAAGTACGGACAATAATTTTTAGTGAGCCTCTTGATGTGTATTTGTTTTAATTTCTTTCACTGGATCTGTGGGAATGTGAGCTGGGGGTGTTAATGTAATTACCTTTTATGGATATTAAAAGAAAAGGGAAACTAGTGGAATTTTTTTCTGAACTCTGGAATCAACATTCATATAATTATCCATCAAATACCCTTTTTAATTCTATAGATAATGTTCATGAGTTGGTTAATGTATTTTCAATTTTAATCGTTCCCCAAAATCTGAAATATGTTGCAGGAAAGAATTGCAAATGTTGATAATGGAATTGAATTAATAGTTCGTTCTCTTGGGCGTCAAGTTGGGGAAAGGAAGTTAGCAGTAGCATTGTTGTTGGAATTATCAAAATGTACTTTTGTGAGGAACTCAATTGGAAGGGTCCAGGGTTGCATTCTCCTCTTAGTGACTATGTCAAGCAGTGACGACAGTCAAGCTGCCGCAGATGCCCAAGAACTGTTGGAGAATCTTTCATTCTCCGATCAGAACATCATACAAATGGCAAAGGCAAATTATTTCAAACATTTGCTGCAGCGTCTATCTCCAGGTGATTTTCTTGCATGTGACAATCTATTTTAGCTTGTTGATATAGTTTATGTTGATTTAATTTCTTACTAGTTATTCTGTTTTTTGGGTGTAAATGGTATTGAATTGTTCTTTAGCTGCTTTAACCCTCAGCAAAATAAGTAGCAATCACTTAGTGAAATAGTTGAATCAAAATATGTTAGTTACAGCAAGACAAATGTAGTTAGCTTAAATGCTCATGTGTTTTAATTAGTGTATTGATAATTAGAAGCATGGTACATGCGGATTTGTTAGTAATTGCTAACATGCTATAAATCTCTCAATCACAACGAGGACTATTTCTGCAATTTAACCTAGTGTCTGAATTTATTCTGCTAATTGCCTTGAACTAGGATTGTCTGTGTTATTTGGGTTGCAATTGTTGAATGTGTTCATACATCTAAAAGCACTTCTGATTGGCTTTTGCAGGGCCAGAAGATGTGCAAATGACCATGGCATCATCTCTGGCAGAGATGGAACTAACTGACCACAATAAAGCATCTTTGTTCGAAGGAGGTGTGCTGGGTCCACTCCTTCACTTGGTCTTAGATGGTAATGCAGAGATGAAAAGGGTAGCTATCAAGGCTCTTCGAAACCTCTCAAGTTTACCAGCAAATGGCCTGCAGATGATTAGAGAAGGTGCAGTGCGCCCATTACTTGACCTTCTTTTCAGGCACATCCCATCGTCTTCGGGTTTGCGTCAACAGTTGGTAGCCACAATTAGGCATTTGGCTGAATCAACAGTTTCTCAAGGATCCAGTCCAACACCAATTTCATTGTTAGAATCTGATGAAGACGCTTTGAGGCTCTTTGCTCTTATACACTTGACGGGGCCTGATGTGCAACAAAACATTCTCCAAATCTTCTATGCCTTGTGCCAGTCCCCTTCAGCATCAAATATCAAGACTAAATTGAATGAGGTATACTAGAGTTTGTGCACATATTATTTCTCCACTTCTAGAAAATCGATGCTTGCTCTTAGGCATAGAAATAGTCAATATCTATTCTGGTAACTTTCATATGCTTTTCATACAAATATCGCTTTGCATAAGCTAGATTATTACATAAAACAAAGCAACAATGTTCAAAAACTCCAAAAAAAAAAATATTCTGCTGAAGACATACATTGATGTGAACAATTCTTTCTTGCTTCTTGGCTTAGAGACTTAGCTTTTCTCCTTTTATGCAGTTTGCTCAGCCCCACTCTTTGTAAGTCTTTTGATTTTGATTTTCTGTATAAACTATTTATCTTAGGTATCATCATGTGGACACTAAATTGTTTAATCATGAACAGTGCTCAGCTCTGCAAGTTTTGGTTCAGTTATGTGAGCATGAGAGTCAAAATGTCCGAGCAAATGCTGTGAAGTTGTTCTGTTGCTTGGTAGAAGATGGTGATGAAGCGACCATTCTGGAGCACGTACGTCAGAAGTGCCTTGAAACCCTGCTCAGGATTATCCAATCTTCTGATGATGTGGAAGAGATTGCTTCATCAATGGGCATTATCTCTAAACTTCCAGTAAATCCCCAGATCACCCAGTGGCTTATTGATGCAGGAGCACTTCCAGTAATTGTCAAATTTCTTCCAAATAACAAACAGAATGTTCCCCGTAGGAATCAATTAGTTGAAAATGCTGTTGGAGCCATATGCCGTTTTACTGTTCCGACAAACCTGGAATGGCAAAAGAAAGCAGCAGAAGCTGGCATTATTTGTATGTTAGTACAACTGCTAGATTTTGGAACTACTTTGACAAAGAAATATGCTGCTATTTCTCTTACTCATTTTTCAAAGAGTTCATTAACGTTGAGTCGGCCAATATCAAAACATATGGGATTTTGGTGCTTCTCTGTTCCACCAGAAATTAGCTGCAGGATACATGGGGGAATCTGTGCTGTGGAGTCATCATTTTGCCTTGTGGAGGCTGACGCAATCAGACCTCTTGTGAGAGTTCTTGAAGATCCAGATCTTGGAGCCTGTGAGGCTTCTTTAGATGCCCTACTGACCCTAATTGAAGCTGAAAGACTTCAAAGTGGTAGCAAGGTTCTTGCAGAAGCAAATGCTATACCATCAATTATAGAATTTCTAAGTTGTTCCTCACCCACATTGCAGGAAAAGGCCTTAAATGCTTTAGAAAGGATATTTCGACTGCCAGAGTTCAAACAGAAGTATGGGCCCTCTGCTCAGATGCATTTAGTTGACTTGACGCTGAGGGGGAACAGCAGCATGAAGTCTCTTTCTGCCAGAATACTCGCCCACTTGAATGTCCTTCATTATCAGTCTTCTTACTTCTAAAGAAATGCAATGGCTTTAATGCTTTTAATTGCTCCAAGGGTGACGGCAGCCTGACTTGAAACACGATGGCTCTATGACCAGGCATGAGACTAAACATTCGTCTTCAGAATAGAGCTGCAATAGAAGACCATGCTGTTGCATCATTAAACTGTTGAGTTGCCGAAGTTGAAGCATTTTCTATCTTGTGGTGTTGTAAAGAGAACTGTTGGTAGAGAAATGGAATGGTAGAAGTGGCTCATATTAAATGCCACAGTCTATACAGTTGAAGTCAGATCCAACTATTCATTTGTCACTAGAAGGAATGAACAGATCAGCCCAAGCCACCATTGTCTCTAGTTAGAATTGAATTCTTTGGTCATATTCTTGACATGGTTTTTGTAATTTTCACCTGTAAAACTAAACCAAGCCCAGCAGTTTGCAATGAAGTCAAGTCTTGATTTAGTCACTCTATATTTGGACTAAATTTGGACGCAAGGTGTTGTCTTATGAATAATGTGTAGTTGAACTTCTGCATTCTCAATGTATTACTTGTTAAAAGCATTAATGTTTTGTAACAATGCTGCATGGATTTAATCACACTGCCCTCAGATAAATATGCACTGGAAATCCAAGTAAGTTGGGTTTGAGTTTTGGGGCCTTAAAATTACTTATTCCCATTTTTATTTTGACTTAAACAATTGTTCATTATTTTTCATTCTTTAATTCATATAAAATATTTCTGTAATGTTTCAGTGAATCTGAACTAAAAACAGTAAGATAGGACCATAATTTCTTACCATTAGAGCAAATATAAATTCAGGCTTATTCCCATATTAATCATATAAACTGAATCCTATATCAGCTTGTTGTGTAGCACTGGCTGTAGTAGAGAAATGCCACATAACCTTCAGCTGATATGAACAAATTAAAACAGGTTCATGCTTTGCCCTTAGACATGGCATAGACTAGGGCTGAGCATTTGGTCGGTTCGGTTCAAACCGAACTGAAATTATGAAAATCGAATAGATCGAATTTAGTTTAAATTCAAATCGAACCAACCGAAATTTAAGATAAATCGAAATAAACCGAACCGAAAAAATCGGTTTGGTTTGGTTCGATTTTCGGTTTTGGGCTCAATAGGCTGTTGGACTTTTTTTATCTTATATAAAATAATTTATTTTTAGTTTTTTAAACTCAAATTAAAAGAAAAATTAAAAAATCTCACAAATTCGATTTATTCGGTTTTCTCAATTTTAAACCAAATCTAAATTAAAAACCGAAATTTTATATTTTTCTAAACCAAACTGAATCGAATAGACCGAATTCACTTAATTCGGTTCGATTTTTCGGTTTTGGTTCGATTTTGTTCACCCCTAGCATAGACTACAACAAAACTCTGATAGAAACTCTCCTTAAAATCCCAAACATCCCTTATGCACGCAACCTGTTCAATCTTATTTCTCACCCACCTATCTTCCTCTACAACAAGCTGATCCAAGCTTACTCCTTTGAACACCAGCCCCACCAATGCCTCTCTCTCTATTCCCAAATGCGCTTCAAAAACCGCTCACCAAACGCACACACTTTCACATTCCTCTTCGTCGCTGGTGCCCGCTTCTCTTCTCCTCTCCATGGCCAAATGCTTCACACCCACTTCGTAAAATCGGGTTTCGAATATGATGTCTTTGTCTTGACAGCTTTAGTTAACATGTATGCGAAATTGGGGGTGCTGGCATATGCACGGCAGTTGTTTGATGAAATAACTGTCAGAGATGTACCCACTTGGAATGCTTTAATTGCGGGTTATTTGAGGTCTGGGGATATGAGAGCTAGAAATTTTTAGATTAATACCTTGTAGGAATGTGGTTTCGTGGACGGCAATGATATCTGGTTATTCGCAGAATGGGCAATATGGTAAGGCATTAGATCTGTTTCTGGAGATGGAGAAGGAGAAAGGTTTAATGCCCAATGAAGTTACTATTGCAAGTGTGCTTCCCGCGTGTGCAAATCTTGGGGCATTGGAAGTCGGGGCAAGGATTGAAGCATATGCTACAGAAAATGGGCTGTTGAGGAATGTGTACGTGAACAATGCCTTACTGGAAATGTATGCAAGGTGTGGTAAAATCGATCCAGCTAAGCAGGAGTTTGATGAGGTTATTGGAAAGAGGAGAAATTTGTGCTCTTGGAATTCAATGATCATGGGCTTGGCTATTCATGGAAGAAGCTATGATGCCCTTCGGCTTTATAACCAAATGCTGGTATGTAAGCACTGCTCTTTTTTCCTTTTTTGGTATGTTGTAAGTACTTGAAGGGGTCGGGAACTGTCAGAATTTAAACCCTTAAGCTCTCGCACTAGGAGATGGACACACTCATTAGACAATTAGCCGAAGGGGGTTAAGCACTTCTCTTTGTCAGCCTTCTTGTTTTAGTGAATATCTTGATGTTGAACTTCGTTGTGGAGGCAAACTTCTGAGTTTTAACTGTTTTTTTTCCCCATCATGTTAATGGTAATGCAGAAGGAAGGAACTTCACCTGATGACGTCACATTTGTAGGACTTATCTTGGCATGTAATCATGGAGGAATGGTGGTAAAAGGCCGGCAACTTTTTCAGTCAATGGAAAAGAAGTTCAGGATTACACCCAAATTAGAACACTATGGCTGCGTGGTTGACCTCCTAGGGCGCGCCGGAGAACTAAAAGAAGCTTATGATCTTATACAGAGTATGTCAATGATTTCTGTAATATGGGGTGCACTGCTAGGTGCATGCAGTTTCCACAAAAAATGTTGAACTTGCGGAAATAGCAGCTTAATCTCTCTTTCGATTAGAGCCATGGAATCCAGGAAACTATGTAATCCTTTCCAATATATATACATCGGCTGGCCGATGGGATGGGGTTGCAAAGCTTAGAAAGCGTGTGAAAGGTGGCCGAATTACAAAGGCAGCGGGATATAGTTTTATTGAAGGAATGGGGGTGAAATTCAGAATTCATTGTGGAAGATTCATCACACCCAAGGAGTGATGAAATATACATGTTATTGAATGAAATTTCAATCAGGATGGAGCAAAAAAGTGTAGATAATTTTGTATGTGAACTTGAAGAGTTATGCTTATTGGAGGAGATTTGATTGATTGTTCTTATTACTCTTTACAGTTTGTGTTTGCCACGATAATCTATATGATTTACTGATTGCAACTTGCATGATTCACAATATGCAATTGCAGTACCCAGCGCAGGGTATACAGGTATAGGGCAGTCGTAAGGCCCATTGAAGGAAAAACCACCATTTTGGTGTGATTTATTTTACTTGGGATATCATTTCATCTGTGTTTCATCATTGATAAGTCCGGAAATGGAATGAATTGATTGAAACTGAACAGTCAAGAACGAAAATTTGAATGTGATCCAATTCAGTTTTGATTTGGTTTTACAGTTCACATGCTACAATATTTCCTAAGCCACCAAGAACATTGATAGTTTGGCATTCCTCTTAATTATAATCAACAGAGTAAGTATATTATTCCTTTCAAAGGACGGAAATGTGTGAGAAACAAATTAAACGCAATGTATCAAAGAATAATTGTTAACCGAAGTCTCCAACGATATATCCTTCATCCCTCACTTTCCAGTCTTCCACCAATCTGTGAATGGCTTTGAACTAGTTTAGCTTTATGCTCTCTTCTCCTTTGTTCTGTAATTTCTGTGACTCCTTCCCGCATACTTAAGGATCTCATCAATTAAAATCACAGGAGACGAAACCAAGATGACAAGCAGCCACTCATTCAGACTCAGGGGGACAATGGCAAACACATCTGCCAGGAATGGAACATAAAGGATGAGGCAATGGAACCCAAATGAGACTGACATGGCAACCAAAAGCCAAGGATTCCTCCAAGGTGGCATTGTGACCAAGCTGTTGTCTTCAGAAAGTGCATTCAGGGAATTGAACATCTCAATTGCTACCAGTACAGACAGTGAAAGAGTCATTGCTTTCACTTTACCAACAAAGAAATAGTCACAGGGGTTTGAAAAGGTGATCATGCGTCCGCCAGCAACTAAATACGGAGTCGCTGTGAAATTTGGCCATGTGGAACATTCCCCCCAATTGCGGAGCTGAGAGAGTTCAACAAGCGTATGGCCATCACTCGCAAGATTGATACCCAGAAATGAAGCATGTGTGTACCACAAGATGAAGATTCCAACTGTTGCAATGCCTACATAAGAACCAATTACCTGCAATGCAAGAATGCCAACAATGAATACAGTTTTGTCTAATGAATATAAACATATAGCACTACAAAATTTTCCAAAAGGTTCAAAACTACAAAATGGTAAGTTACCAAGTAACGGAAGAGAACCCAAGAATTTATAAGAGCATCATTGCTTTTGCGAGGTGCTTTCTTCATTATATCAACATCAGCAGGGTTAAAACCGAGAGCTGTTGCAGGCGGGCCATCAGTAACCAGATTCACCCACAAAAGCTGCACAGGTATCATACACTCTGGTATACCTAGTGCAGCAGTTAAAAACACGGATATCACCTCTCCTACATTAGAGGATATCATGTACCTGCAAAATGAGGAACACACTAGGCTTCAGTTAACTGGCCTCTCAAAAGGAAAAGATAGTCATAGCAAAGGCGTGTATCATGTACCTAATAAAAGCTTTCATGTTATTATAAATTGACCGACCCTCTGCAACGGCCGAAACAATGGTACTAAAATTATCATCTGCCAAAATCATATCTGAAGCTTCCTTGGCCACCTGAAAAGAACATAGAATGTTCTGCCATGAGTTCTGAAAATTTTTACCCCTGTGGCCTAAGATTAGAACAAAAATGAACTTTCTAAATCAAGTCATATGTGTAAGTTTGTTTAGGTTCAAGGAACATTGGAGAATGACATGTCATGGGATGCAGCATCATGCTGTCAGCCAAAGTTCACAAGGTTACCATGAAACTTTTCATTCTAACTTTAATGGATATAAAACAGCTATATGTCAATGAGATTAAAAGAAAAACAGTTTTGAAAAGCTTGCCTCAGTTCCTGTTATACCCATGGCAATTCCAATGTCAGCAAGTTTAAGAGCAGGTGCATCATTCACGCCATCTCCAGTCATTGCAACAATCTCACCCATGTCCTTCAGCATCCGTACAATTTCTTGCTTATGCCTGGGCTCAGCACGCGAGAACACCTTTCCTCCAGGTTTAGACAAAATTTCCATTTGTTGTGAAGGGGAAAGAGCCATAAACTCTTTACCAGTAAAACTCATTCCTCTGAGATCTTCATCTTCATAAAATAGTTTGATTTCTTTACAAATTGCCTCAGCAGTGGACTTGTTATCTCCTGTAATCACCATAACTCGAATACCAGCACCTCTACAATCCTCAATTGCTTTGTGAACTTCATCTCGTGGAGGATCCTGTTCAATATCCAAGTCTTTTCAGATATAGTCAGATGGGTTACTGTTAACAGATGTAAACCAGAAAATTTTCGATATATTCTCACCCTTAGACCAATGACTCCTACAAAAACTAAATCACTTTCAATGGAAGAGTAGCAAGCTGGATCAAGCAACTTCTTGTGGGCAGGATGATTCTCAGCATAGTAGTCGGAAAATTCGCCCAGGTCATCCTTATATCCCAATCCCAAGCACCGTAATCCTTTGGAGCTCATCTTCAATAGTCTCAAAAGTAATAGTTGCCTGCAAGGTTCATCAATGGGAACCAGAGATCCATCTGCAAGTTGCACATGTGAACTTCTCTCCAATATACTCTCCACAGCTCCCTGCAGTTCCCAAAAGTCACAATCATCTACAAAAACTAGCAGACAAACAGCAAGTGCCAAAAAGAGAAATTTAACAAATTAAAGAAGCTAACATTCAAAACCACGATTATAAAAGCACTGAAAAAGGCATTACACAATGAATGTCACCTTGACAAGAAGTCGATTGCGCCCATTGGGCTCCCTGACAATAACACTCATGGACTTTCGAATGCGATCAAACTCCAATGTGGCAACTCTTTTCAATCTTTTTGTCCACCATTCACAACTCCCTACGCTAAGAAAAAGCAAATGAGATCAAAACTTACACAACTTGTGTCAACACATAAAAATATCAGGTTTTTGCTCACCTAATTTTACCGTTTTATGGTCAATCAAATAGTTTGAAACAAGTTCAGAGTCACGAATTTTGCTCCTAGCCTTGACATCTGGAACTCCCATCTTCTCTACCAAAACTTTGAGCGCTGCCTCAGTGGGCAAACCTGTAGCTCGGAAGAGACGCCCATCTCTAAAGATCCCAGCATCATTGCAAACAGCAGATATTTCTGCCATAGCTTGCAAATTAGCATCCATGTTGTAGCAAGTCCAATCAACAATTCCCCCATCCTTAGGATCATAAGTTGTTCCTTCGACACGAAAAATTCTGGAAGTAGTAGTTTTCCCACCCAAAGTAAAGAACTCTGTCACAGACATCTGGTTTGTGGTTAAAGTCCCAGTTTTGTCTGAACATATCACAGTTGTGCATCCCAAGGTTTCCACACTAGGAAGCTTTCTTACAATTGCATTCTTTTGAGCCATTTTCCTGGTGCCTAAAGCTAAACAAGTCGTAATTACTGCAGGAAGGCCTTCAGGAATTGCGGCTACAGCTAAGGCAACAGCAATCTTGAAATAGTAAGTGCATTTCTCAAAAGAAAATCGCACATTTGCAGGCCATCCATCTACTACATCACATGAGAGGAAATTTTTGTAATTTATAACCCATACAACAAGGCAAACAAGTCCAATTGCAGTTGTAAGCCTGCCCCCAAATTCATCCAGCTTTTTCTTCAAAGGGGTATCACTATCTTCCAAAGAAGCCTCATGTATTTGCTTCTGTATCTTTCCAATCTCAGTGTTCATCCCAGTACTTATAACAACACAGACACAGATCCCATTCACAACAGTTGTGCCTGCAAAAACCATATTTTCCTTAGCCTGCAACTCACAGTCATCAATGAATATAGGAGCAGTGCCTTTCAAAACAGGCATAGCCTCTCCGGTCAACGAACTTTGCTCAACTCGCAATGTTGACGTCTTCAAAGCTGCAATTCTCATGTCAGCAGGCACTTTATCCCCAACCCTCAATTCCACAATATCTCCAGGGACAAGCTCCCTGGCTGGCAAGTGTGGAACCCAATATCCATCCCTTAGAACCTTTCCCGATTCACATTGCATCTCCTTGAGGGCTTCAAGTGCCCTTTCAGCATTACTCTCTTGCCACACCCCAACAACGGCATTAAGCACTAAAATCAACACTATCACAAATGGTTCTACATATGCTTCAAACCCTGACTCACCCCCAGATTCACTACCGTGCAAATACGCTAAAATAAATGATATAAATGCGGCAACCAGAAGAATTTTAACAAGCGTGTCATCAAATTGTTCCAATACAAGCCGCCATAAGGGCTTACACTTCTCTTTTGCAAGTTCATTCCAGCCATAACTCTCACGCCGCTTCTCAACCTCATATGAACTGAGACCCTTATCCAACTTCACGTTATATTCCTTCAAACACTGCTCAACAGACCATGACCATGCAGGAAACGGTTTTTCCTCCATATTGGAGTCTACTTTGAAGTTCAAAATTCAACTCCAAACACAAGTTTTGAATCAAATTCTCTACAAATCATATCACATTCCTACAAATGAAGTTCCACTCAGAGTCAAAATAAGGAATAGAATCATAAAATCAAGCAGAAACAACAGAAAGCAGAGATTTTTACAATTCCCAATTACTCAACAGTGTTAAAACATATAAAATTATGGAATTTTTTTTCTTGCCGAAAACAATAAGCCCAATTAGTTTCTTGGTACTTATCTCTGTTTCTTCACAACCACTATAACAACTGTCATATATCTCAAAAACAACTGCACATCTCAAATAATATGCAGCAACCCAACCACCCACCCTGATAACTGATAAACGATCCTAAAGACCCACCCACCAAAACAAAATAAGTAATTCTCATAACAAGGGCTTTAACAAACCAGAACAAACAGGGAAAAAAAAAACGCAGACAAATAAAAAAAAAAACACATTCTTTACATTAATTAACAGAAGATAGACTGAGACATCATGCAGGAAAATCCAAAAAAACAAATATTAAACAATAGCCATGAAGTAACCAACCAAAAGAAACAAACTTCAGACTAACATTATGTAAAAGGGAACAAAGAATAGACCTTTGCAAACAGGAAGAAGAAGGAAGTTAGTAGGAAACAGAGTTGGCTTGAAGACAAAGCAGAAACAAAGAAAATTTCATTTTTTCCATGAGAGAAAATATCGTCAAAATCAACAAAAAAGAAGTAGAAGAGATGGAATGAAATTGGGGTCAGTCTTTTGATTTTGTATGGCTCTACTTTTTTTATTTTGAATAAGCATGGCGTTGTGGTGTTGTCCCCTCTTTTGGCATTTCAGTTATTATTATTTTTCAAAATGGGGCTCCCTTTTTACTCAAATACCCTTAACTTTATGCGCAATTACTGCCGTGGAAGTATGGTAAAAGTACGTATTTGACCAAATGACCATACGGACGCTAATGCAGAGTCCGTGGCTGATGAGGTGATTAGATCGCGACACGCAACAGAGATGGTGTGGCTGGTGGAGTTGAGACGTCAAGCGACAGCCGCACGGTTCTTTTTTTTTTTTTTTTTTTCAATTAACATTTGAGTCTTTTATATATGAAATTAATTATATTTGTATTAGAAAGATATATATGATAACAATAGGTTATTTTTCAGTTTTTAAAATAAAATATAGTAATAAAATATTTATTTTTTATAATTTTATTTTCTAAAATAGAAAATAAGTTTTCATAAATAGAAAAAATCATATAAAGTGGTTGTTTTAGTTTTCTTAGTTTTATTTTCAAAAATAAAGATTTTATTTTAAAAAAATAAAAAATAGAAATGATAGCAGACAGCCCTTAAATACAACTCTATATTTATAATGTTTTTTCTCTGAAAGATTTCTTGTAATACTTATAATGTTATTTAATAAGAGTTGGTTTACTTTTTCTGTTTATATTTATGACTTAAATGCTATTTAATATTCGTTGTGCTGGCTTGGCCTCCCTTTTCTTCTTATATTATTGTTATCGTTTAATCTTTTGGTTTATTGGTCTCTTTGATTGCAACCCATATGTTTATATTACAATAATATTTTTGCTTTTATTAATTTGATTATAGCCAACTTTCAAATTTTCGTACTTTCAATAGTAAAAGAAAAAAAAATGTATCTACTTTACTTACGTTATAAGAGTTCGACTTTTTATTTATTATTATTATTAGTATTAGTATTATTCTACAAGTCAATTCACATATAAATTAAGAATAAATTTTTAAAACAATTTTACATATGAATTTATACATCAATTAGTATAATTAGAAATAATAATATTTCTAGTATTAATCTCAAAAATCAAATTCAAGACATAAAAATTAGAATTTTTGATCCTTAATATAAATGACCTAGTTGTCAATTAGTGCATTTTATTGAAATAACAATTATTATTTTGATTATGTTGCTGAATTGTATTGCTTCTTAATGCATTATTATTTTGTTTCAAAAAAAATAATTCTAAGAGTTGAGTGTAAAAATTAAAATTAATGATTGTATTTATTAATAAATTAAATTTCTAATAAATCACGATAAATTTGCATGTTATTCAATATTTATATTGTGGTATTTTATCATAATATAAAGAATACAAAATAGTTGAAAAGAGAAAAGTGAGAAAAAATAAAGAATACCCATATAGTGATTAAATCAGTCGTATCAAATTCCATATTCTATTATTTTAATAAAAGAAAAAGCTTAGAGTGAAAGAAAATTGGCATAGAAGCAACACAAACATATAATACTCATGAAAAAAATTTAGGAAAATGAAGGAAATTATTAAATCACTCTTTCATCCTCAGCTAGACCTTTGATTAGAACCAAAGACTATACGTATAGAATTCTCCTAAAAGAAAAGAAAGACAATCATTAATTTATGTATAACAAGTTTATTTTTCCCAGAATTTTATCCACACAAGTAAAGTTTTCTCTTCTCAGGGCTCCGCCTTACTTCCCATTTCACCTTACACTCTTCAAAAAAAAAAAAAAGAGTGGGCAATTTCCAATTATTTTTTTGGTTACAAGCCCCTATCATTATTCGTCAGCAAAATAGTGGAATAAAAGATACACTATTCTTATTTTTAATTTAATTTAATTTTGATTAATATTTAAATTTATTAATTTTATCATCTTACAGTGTTATAAATAATTTCAAAATGACTAAATTAAAATTTATCTGCAAGTGCTATTCCATAGTATATTAGTAGATACATTTTTTAATTGATAGAAATTAAAAAAAAAAAAGAGTGGGCGCACACCCGTTGACAAAAACTTTTTTAATTGATAGAAAATTATATGTCTCTGTTGGTGGGCTGATGCGGTGGCAGCCTGTGTGGCGGTTGCAATCATATAAATAACAATTCCAGGAAAGTTCTTACGCGTTTAACTGCTCAGGTCATACTGTCAGATGCCATGGGACCTTCGTTTGGTTAATCACTTTCATTAAATTATTAATTGAGGGTATTATAAGATAATATTTCCACTTTGCCCACCAACTTTCCAGCTGTTCTGCTAATGGCCTTCTATTTTAATTTTGTTTTCTGCATCTTTCTTTTAATATTTCCCTATCGTATATTTGTTTTAGTAATTAGCTTTAAAATATATTTCGAACATTTCAAAGATCAATTGAAATTAATTTTTTTAATAATTTTATAGATGTATCTTCTTATTAATATATTGTGTTTTAAAATATTTATTTTCTCTAAATATTCATTCTAATAATATTATTTTATACTCCCTCATCCAATTTTAATAGCTTTTTTTCTTTTCTAGTCAGTTAAAAAATATAAATATTTTTTTTAATTATTAATTTAATAATTATATATCTAAACTATCCTTTATTATCAACACTTTTAATTAATTGTTATATGATTTTTTTTTTTAAGTTTCAATACAAAATTTCTTTTATTTGAGTCTCAAAACTTATCATATTCATCTTTACTTCTCTTTAAAATTATGGAACAAAAGAGAACAAAAAACTTGGGTCTCTATCTAAGCTTCTTTTCTATTCATGGTGATGTCAATAATGGGATGTACGAAATTGGCAGGCTAGAAAGTTAACCAATTCAATCTAATTGGAAGAATAACGTTGGCTAAATCAATTCTAAACGCATCAGGTCTTTCATTTGGGATGAAAAAGCAATTCATATAATGTCCGATGAGATCAGGTGTGCGCTTCAACTTTGAATGGTGGGCTTAATATTCGTGATGCTCAAAACATGAACACAACATTAATGGCAAAACTTGTGTGGAAAATCCGAAATGAACCTAATTGTCTTTGGTGTAAGATAATATGTAGGAAATACCTTGGGATGCATTAAGGAATCGATGTCTTTACGTCTCACCAAATTTCTTCGAATATATGGAAGGGGTTGAACTATGATGCGACCTTATTAAGGAAGGATAGCAAGTCTCAGTTAACAATGGCCTAACTACTTTTTTTTGGTACATGATAGTTGGTTTCCACATTCCCCCCCTTCTTAGATGTGCGGATGAAGGTCTTATTTCTAGTCAATTTAATAGTAGCATTATGGTCTATTGGGATTAAGGATTTGTTTCTTTTACAGCAAGAAATATGTACGACTAGGCGGAATCAGAGGGGTTGGCACGGACTAAAACCCCTTTGGCTGGCGATGATGACAGTGACAGTGACAGTGACATAATTAAAATAAAGAACTTGTGCTTCAAGTTGTCAAGCTGCTCAAAGTGAGAAATTAGTTAGATAATTAGATAATGATTAATTTAACAAATTGTTAGACGGTTATAACAAATTGCAAGTCAATTGTTAGATCTGAGCATGGTTATTTAGATTTTTTGAACCAAATTGAAAATCGGGCAAAAATAAATATTGAACTGAAAATATAGAAAAGAGATTAGGATCGGATTGAAACTAAATTAATATTAATTTAAAATCGGTCTTTATTTCGATCCTCTTTTAAAAATTGTACTAAAAATCGGACCGAAACCGAAAGGAAAGAACTGAATATATATATATATATATATATATATATAATTTTAAGATTATATATTAATTTCATACATGTATTGTTATATATTTAAATAAAAATATAAAAATTAAATAATGTAAATATATTATATATTTGTATATTTGAATATTACTTAATATAATTCTTTTATAATTATAAAGTTTTATTTTTATTAATTTTATGCATTTAAATAAATAATTTTATGTTATAATATATTTCATAATGTTTTAAAGGATAGTTTATATGAATAAAATGAATTATAAAAAATAATCTAAAATCGAACTCGAATCAAACCGAAAAAAATAATCAAATAAGATCGAATCAATTTTAGGTATCGACCCTTCATTTTGTTCGGTCTTGTCTTTGTCTTTCAATTTTTGAAGGACTGATCCTTCGGTCCAGTTCTGCAGTTTTGTAAAATCTCGAACCAAATCAGACCATGCTTAATCATAATTATCATACATTCATTTGCACTCTGATATCTTCTATACTTCCATTTGTTCCTCAAACTTAAGCAATTATTATTATTGTTATATAGAAATGTTCAACATTATCAGCTGGTAGTACAACACAACAGTTGTTGTGGAATAAGGGTAATATTTTACCCACCAAATTCACCTAATAAATTTATAGGTGAATAGAGAGTGAAAGATTGTACTGTAAAACCACACTATAGTTGATTCCCAGGAAAGATTGGAGGGGTCACAAATGGTCCTATTTAAAACCCAATCTCTTTAGACAGAATCATCCTAATCGTAATTTAACAGCACAATATATCACTACAACTATACCCTACAAAATAGTTATTGAAAATAAAGACAAAATAAGAACACCAGAACTTAACGAGGTTCGGCCAATTATACTTACGTCCTCGGACACTACCAAAATTATATTTCACTAACAAAGTGAAATATTACAAAAGAGGGAGAAATATTGAAAATTGCCTAAGAGATGAGTAGACAATTTTTGAGATTATTAAACTAAAGGAATTAAGGCTCTATTTATAACAAAA
>CATIWR010227831.1:0-18313 GCA_949677035.1 Omphalea diandra | reverse complement strand
CCTTCTTATTCAGCCAAATCAATGAAAAATTGAAGAATATTTCTTTTATCAAAATTGCTTGTGAGAGTTAATTCTCTTCTTGAGTTCTTTATAGGACTTGGTGAGATTGTTAAGTGAGTTCTTAATAATTTTACAAACTCGTTTAATCTATGTCTTAAATTACTTAGTTAATTTAATATTGAGATTAACATCTCTTGAATCTTTATAATTCAAGTTGCTAGAAACAAGTTTTCTAGAGGTCTAATTGAGATTTGAGCGTTTAACTTGTTTTGATCTTTGAATTAAAACTTGAGACTTGTGCTACATACGAATCAGAATCCAAAAAGGGATACGGTGGAAAAGTGCAACTTTATCTGATTTGGGATTTGGGTGAAGTTAGTTCACCTGGACAAATAGATAAAGTAACCAAACTAGTATATGGGAGAGACTTAATAGAGCTTTGGCTAATGAGGCGTGGCAGCCTTTGTTTATGTCGGTCAAGGTTACTCATTTGCCAACTGTACAATCGGATCACACCCTTTTGAGAGTGGTCTAAAGGATGTAGGATGGGGAATCAGATAGTAGGAGGAGGAGACAAATTTTTTTGCTTCAAAACCCAGAATATAATAAGGTGGTGCAACATGGGTGGGGTTTGACTGGTGAGGATTCAAGTGTAATGGAAAAAGATAAAATAGTGTAGCAAAGAGTTGAAAGAGTGGGATTCCAAGGTTTTTGGGAATGCGAATCTTAAATTAAGGGTTGTAAGGAACGAATTGTAGCAATTGCAGGATGGGGTTTAAACGGAGGAAATTATAGATATGTCTAGAAAATTTGAATGGGACTTACAAGATTTATTCTAAAAAAAAGGGGAAATTATGTGGTGTCAAAGATCAAAGATTCAATGGCCTAAAGATGAAGACAAAAAATATAAATTTCTTCCACGAAAAGCAAATCAAAGAAGGCCAAGAAATAAAATTGAGCAAATAAAGGATGAGGATGGGGTGTGGCATAGAAGTGAGGAGGAGGTTGCTAATGTTATGACAGCTTATTTTCAGGAGATCATTAAATCGAAGGCCCCTAGACATATGCACAAAGTATTAGATTCTGTTGAGTCTAGAGTAATCCTAAGGATGAATACCTTATTAACTAACCCTTATACTGCAGATAAGGTGTACAAAGCTCTGAAACGGATGCATCTATCAAAGGCATCTGGTCTAAATGGTATGTCTCCTATCTTTTTAAAAAAATTTTGGCATCTTGTTCATAGTGATATTATCTATACAGTCCTTAATGTGCTTAATGATGGTTATGATCCTAGGTCTCTTAACCATACTTATATTGTCTTGATCCCTAAAATTAAGAATCCCATGCTTACTAAGGATTACTGACCAACCAGTCTCTATAATGTAATCTATTGGATTATTTCTAAGGTCATTGCCAATCAGTTAAAATTGATCTTGCCTTCATTGATTTCTTCTACTTAGAGTGCTATTATTTCGGGTACACTAATTACTGATAATGTTATGGTTACCGTTGAAATTTTCCATTTAATGAAAAAGAAAGTCACAGGAAAGAAGTATAGTTTAGCACTTAAATTGGATGTAAGCAAGGCCTATGATAGGGTAGAATGGACCTTTCTGAGATCCATGGAAAAATGAGCTTTAATATTCAGTGGGTTGAGTTGTTTATGCATTATGTCACTTCTGTTTCGTATTCATTATTGATTAATGGTATGCCATAGGAGGAAAAGTTTTATCTAGAGACGGACCTTAAACAAGGTGACTCTTTATCTCTTTATCTTTTTTTGATATGTGCAGAATGGCATTCGGCGATGATAACTAATGCAGAGCATAAGGGATAGATTCATGGATTCAAGGTGGTAAGACGAGCACCTATAATCTCTCATCTTTTCTTTGCTGATGACAACATTATATTCACTGGAGCAACCTTGAAGGAGTATGATGGGATTCGGGGAATTCTGGAGTCTTATGAAGCTTCTTCATGTCAGAAGATAAATTTGGATAGGTTCGAGTTCTCTATCAGTCAAAATATTTGAGATTTTGTAAAAAATATGATACTGGACCAGTTAAGGGTCAAAATAGTGGAGAGACATCAGAAGCACTTAGGTCTACCTACTATTATAGGAAAATCTTAAAAAAAGTCTTCCAGATTATCCGAGATCGGGTGGTCAGTAAGTTGAAGAGTTGGAAAGAGAAATGTTTGTCTAGGGTAGGTAAGAATATTTTGCTCAAAGCAGTAATACAGGCGATACCAATTTACTCCATGAGTGTCCCTCTATTCCCAATCTCAATGTGTAAAGCCATTAAAAGCTCTATAGCTGGATGGTGATGGGGTGGGAAGACTAAGGGGAGGGCTACTTAATAAGGTTCGTGGGATTTGATGATGTAAAATAAAGAGAATGGTGGGATGGGCTTCAGGGACCTCCACTATTTTAATCTGGCAATGTTAGCCAAACAAGTATGGAGATTACAGTGTGAGGAGTCCTCTTTAGCAACTAAGATCTTTCGAGCTAAGTATGGGCTGCTTTGAAGATGCCCAACCAAGATATCAACCTAGCTTCGTTTGGCAAAGTCTGTTGGCCGCTAGAATGGTGGTGAAGGAAGGGGTGGCATGGAGGGTGGGGAATAGCAGGGATATTAAAATATGGGATGATCGGTGGATTCCAAAAGAGAATTATGTGAAACCTGAGTTCAGGATGGGTACACTCCCTATGAATTGTTGGTATCTAAGTTGATTGACGATGAGACACATCAATGAAAAGTGGATGTAGTTCAAAATCACTTTGCACAACCTAATGTGAGTTCTATCTTGGCTATACCTTTCAATATGTCGTTGCCTAGTGATAAATAGGTGTGGCAACTCTAAAAAAATGGGTGCTTTATGATCAAAACAGTGTACTACGTTGCAAAGGAGATTTTCAAGTCGATATTAGGGAACCTCGCCATCCTAAGCTCGGTTAATTCTTTGTGGAAGAAGCTTTGGCTTTTGGTGTGCCACTTAAGGTAAAGCAATTCCTGTAGAGGGCATGTACTAACTCTCTTCCCACCAAGAATAATCTCAGTCGAAGGGGTATGTGTTTGGATGGTATCTACTACCTGTGTGGGGAGGTGTCGGAGTCAATCCCATATCTTTTTTTTTTAGGTGTCATTTTTCACGAAGGGTGTGGTATATTAGCCCTTTATGCTTAATAGTCTGATCTGTATGTGGAACTATTTTTCATGATTGCCTGGTCCATTTAGGGAGTTGAAATAGATTTTGTTTCAAAGGGAGGTATGCAGATGAACATGAGTTTGTTTCGAGTCCTGTCATGTTGTTGCATAAAATATCAATTAGCCATGGAACAGGAGAAAGGAAGCAGGCAGGTTGACGTGCATGTAGGATGGTAGCTGAAAGATGGTTTATGCAAGTTGAATACAAACATGGCAATTTTCAAGGACGGCAAGTATGGCTTTGGATTTACGGTTCGGGATACTAATGGACGTGTTTTTGGTAGGATTGAAAAGGCTCCTATTGCATGTTAATAGTACATTACCGGAAGGGCTAGCACTAAGGTGGGCCATGAAAATGATCTTGGTTGGAGGGGTTCATAGTTTGGTGATCGAAAGTGGTAGTAAAATGTTGATTGACTCTCTGTTGGGCAAAGGCAGCTACGAAGTGTATGTGGATATGATGGTTGAAGACATAACAATGCTGGTTGATCAGGTGAGTGAGAGAACTTTGTGCATGTAAAACGCTCGACAAACAGAGTCGCCCATACTTTAGCACACTTTCTTGTTGAGTCTGAGGTCGAGCTCATTTAGGTTGAGGAAGTTCTTAACCAGAAAGTGATGTTTGAAAATTTTCTCACTACTCAAAAAAATAAATATAATTAAAAAACTATGTCAACAACTCAGCACACCAACATCACAAATAATGTTAGTTGATTTAGTACTAATCTAATTAACCATCTATAATGCAAGACACTATATTAATAGAAATTAATACCTCAAGGCCTAAATAAAAAAAATGTTAAACCATATGATACTTTTTTATACTTTATTTTTGAAATATATGATGTGTTAATTGATGTATCAAGATAGATCCTAATAGTTGACGTGTTATATCATATCACCATGCCACGTCAATATTTTAGATGACGCTAGATAATGTGTCACTTATGGACATATACCACATAATAGTATTTTGATAGAAACTAAGTCTCAAGGTCATTTAAATAAAAAAAAAATGTTAAATTACAAGATTTTTTTATACTTTTATCTTTAATTTATTAAGTATTTAAAAAAATAAAATTTTTTTAATCACGTTTTGATTATATAAACTCTACTTGATTAAAATTATTTTTTAATAAATTATGAAAAAATATCATATAAATGATAAAGAATATAAATAAATATTTTAAAATTTTTAAAAAATAAATAACAAATAATCTAACTTAAAATATTATTTTTAAGAGTCAATCTAAAAATCAATCCAAAATTTAAAATTCAAACTCAATCTGACTTGATCTAAAATGATTCCATCCAACTAGTTTGTCATCTCTTAATAGAGAATTTAGTTGAAATGGGTCATTATAAATTATGTTAATTTTATTTTCGGAAGGAGTTATCTTAAATACTACCAAAAATAAATAAATAAATAAAAGAAATAGAACTTGGATTTGATGGCGCTGGCAACATGGCAGCTACTGACTCATATTAGTTGGGTTCATGTATTTTATTACAATAACAAATTCATTTTCCAGGATGCAATCATTAACTTAAATTAGCATGTTATTTGGTCATTTTCTGACGGATTAGAGTTTGATTTATACAACTCATGTGTTACAATCATACAAAGGGGACGTTAATTTTGACATTAATCAGAAAGAAAATGCAATTCCACTTTCTTCGTTGATCTGACACATTGAGGAAAATGAGTGTGATTTGATCAGCATATCTACATTGTTCAGATGAGTTGTTGGAGTTTATAGTTGGGGAATGAGTTTTTTTTTTCTTTTTTTTTTCCCCTTTTTTAAAAAAAAAAAATCAATTTTGTATAAAATTTTGAAGGATGAATATTGTTAAGATTCGAATTCGATATTTTTTTTATAATATGAGATAAATATTTAATTATTAAATTTAATAGTCTAATATTTAGAAATTGAGCTCCTAATTATTTGTTTCGTAATGATATATTATAATTAATGCTACGTTGTTAAAGTAATAGTTTAACAAATAGTGGTATTCCACCTGTTTTATATGTCCATTTTCTCTCTTATTTTACATTTTTAATATATATGTATTACTTTTAGGTTTATATTTTAGTTATTTATTTTATAATTTATCCTAGGATTTTTAATTTTTTAATTTTTAATTAATAAATTTACATAACAAACTAATATAATTTTTGATCACTTATTTTATATTTTATTAAAACTCATCATTTAAATTCTAAAGTACTTTTTTTATAATTTAAATTTAAGTAAATGTCTAATCAATAAATATTTGCATATGGTTGAATGAGAAAGCCTCGGCTATATCCATTTGTCAAATAATTAGGAGGGCAAACTGACAAAAATTTCTCTATACAACAATGTCTAAAATCAGAAAAAGAAAATCAAAATAAAAAAAATTACACACTCATAATATAATACAATAAATTATGTATACATATAATACTATATGACTAAAAAAATAATTTCTTAGCACAATATAATACTTTTAATTTCAACTGCATACCACTCTAAGAAGGAGGCCCTCTTCATGCATTAAAAATTTTCATTTCTAGTTATTTAATGAACGAATAAAAGGGAATCAATACTTCTTCGTAAGTTTCAATTGGTAGAATATTTTCTCTCTAAATCTTTTTTTTTTTTTAAAGTTTAAAAGAGAAAATTTCTAATTTGAGACTTCATCCAAAAAATATATATTAATCATTAAATTATTTATTAAAAAAAGAAAAAAAGAGAGAAAGAAGGAAGGGATTCAAAAACCCAACTACTACGTGCTACACAAGTGTTTGCTCACTAATGTCAAAACCATTTTGATTGGTATTTCCACAAAAAAAAAAAAAAAAAAAAGCTAACTTATAATTTCCGCCGATAAATTTGAATTAACCCAAATTGGCCTCTACTGACTGATTATTTTGTTCGACGTACTGTTAAAATTTCACTTCTATTACGTGTCCGTCTTATTGCCGTATTTCTCACGGTAACAATATCATGTGTTTTAAATCTTCTACTTAGAAGTCTTTCGGATGTTTTGGATCGAATTATTTTTTTAATTGAATTAGTTTTAGATTTAGATTTTTTTTAGATTGCTCTTTATCCTTAGAAATAATTTTTCAATCAGATTGTGTTATTTATTTTTTTTCTAAAAATTAATTTTTAAAATGTCTATTGAATTTTTTATTTATATAATATTTTTTCATAATTTATTAAAATAATAATTTTTTAATGGAATAGAATTTACATAGATTAACATTTATTATTTTTATTTAAATGATTGATGTATTAAGTAAATTTATTTTTTAACAAATAATTATATATATTAAAATGGCAATTGAATTAATTTCATATATAATTATATGCAAATCATATATCATAATTTAAATTAATTTACAAACAACCATGCAATGCACAATAACATCAAACTACCCACTATAAATAATTTTATATATTGTGATAAAATTTATTTGATAGAATTAATTTTATCTTAATATATAGTTTTATCATGACAAAAATCACAATTATTATCAAGACTAAGTAAGCTTATGATAAATTTTTTATATTAAAATTTTTTTCATAATAAATGAGTATACAAGATAGATTATGACATAAATTCTTTCCTTATAATATTTTATCACAATATCTTGACACTAAATTTTTATTTTCCATCAAATTACATATAAGAAAAAAATAATATTGTCATTATTTATGACTATGTTAAAGCATTTAAGAAATTGTGGTAAAATTATTTTGTCATAATAAATGACTTTTATTTTTATAAAATAATTTATCATATTAAATAAAAAATTATAATTTAGACAGATAAAAAGGCATATTAAAAATTATAAGTAAATTGATTAAAAAATTATAAGAATATCACTTTATTTTAAATAAAAATAAAAGTGAAGTTTAATTTGAATTTGAATTTAATTAAATAATCTAATATTTTAAAAATAAATTTATTTTTTACTTTAATTATTATATCTTATATATATTTAATAATAAAATTTAACTTTTCCTCTGTATTCTCATAGAATCAATTGGGTTTCATTCAGCTTAATTTTGATTGATTCATTGAGTTGATCAGTATCCGATTTGTTTCAAAAAATTTCGAGTCATTTCAGACTTATCCGAATTCAAGTCAAATAGAAATCACTTTTTTTAGATGAATTTGAATTAAATTTTAGGATTGAATAAAAAATTTTCACCTCTATTTCTCCTTACCAACTCATTGATGAAAAATGATTATATTTTTCATGTTATTTGTTTCATGGATAATGGACTTAATTTTCATACCATTAATTTGTTGGAATTTCACTTTAGAGATGAAGGCTGTAAATTTAGATTCATTTGAAATTGCTGGTGGACTGCTTTAATTTTATGTGCAACAAGTTAAATGGTTTTTTAAAAAATAGACACAAAAATAAAGTTAGTTTTAGATAAAGACAGTAGTTTCAAATCTGATTCTAAAATTTGATTTAATTTTTTTTGGAAAAAATAGCTCGAATCTAACTCAAATCGAAAAAAAAAAAAAACAATCAAATTCGAGAAATTATTAAAAATATTTAAAAATTAAAATATTTTTTTATTGAAATTTAAAATTAAACGACCTAATCTAATCTGTTTATAACCCTAAATAATTCAACTCGGATCCTTTAAAAAAATATAACTGAAAATTAACCCAATTTTACTCGCTTGCCATCTCTAATTCATTCAAATTTTTTCGTTGGACAAAATTAACTCAAAACATCACTGCAAACGTTGCAATAAAAAAATTTGAGACACCTTTCAATTGGCCTTGTTATTATTACTGAAAAAAGGTCTAATTTTTTTATTAATTTGTAGTGAAATAAAATTTAAAATTATTAGTTAATTTTTATTTTAGTACTACAATTGTCTTTATAATTACGGAAACGAGAATTCAAAACTTAATTAATTTAGAACTAATTTAAAAAGTAATCATGATTGTTCACTGCGCAAAAATTTGAAGACATGATCTATACATATACTGCCCTTAACTTTATCTTAATAAAATTATATCTATAACACTGAAATTGCCTTAAAATAATAATTAAAAAAAAAAAATTCCCCCATTGACATAGAAGCCAAGTTTTCTTAGGCAGGAAGTGGGCTCACCGCTTCAACTTTTACGGGTAAACCTACCACAGCCTTTTTGTTTTTGTTTTTGTTTTTTTTTTTTTTCATTGATGGCTTATAGTGGAAAATAATTAAATTGAGACACTAAAATTTAGAGAGAAAATACACTATTAATCAAAACAATCTAAGAAGTGTCAAACACCATCTAATTAAATTGCCTTGTATTTATCTTATTGATATTATATCATACTTTCAATAATTAATTATTATATTATTATATTTTTTCCATAAGATTTTTTGACAAAGCACTCTGTTGAAAATATTTTGCTTGTAACCTTCTTTTGGTGTAATATATTTTATCCCTTTTAAAAAATTTAATATGACCTCAATATAATATTTTTAAATTTAGATCTATCTAGTCGATTAGACTAAAAAACTCAAGAGTCATACCCTTGATTAGTCTGGATTGACCTTCAAATCTGAAAAAAAAAAATAAAAAATAAAAAAATTGGGTCAATCCTTATAGAATTGACCATGTTTAACCTTTAATTTTATTTTCTACTTTTATGGGTTGATTTTTTAAAGTTTAAAAATTATATATATTAAATTATCATTGATAATAAATTTAATAATTATTTTTATTTTATTTTTCAAATAAATTTGTTATAATTTTATAATATAATTTAAAAAAATTATTTTACTTATGTCATTTTCTGTCTACTTGTATTTCTAATTTAGAATCACCTACTAAGTCACTGATTTAATATGTGATTTAGTTTAACGGGGATATTAAATTCATAATTGTTAAAGAAAACAATCTATATCTTTATTCTGAATAAAAGTACAGACAACAAATTAATTAATGATGGTTTTTGATCATGATATAATAGGAATCTATCATCGGCGATTAGAAATTAGTGGGGATTCCAATTTCACACGATGTTGAAATGCACTTTTAAGCTGTCAATGCTTCTTCTTTTTTAATGCATGCTTAGCCCAGTTCATCAGGTGAGGAGATGAGAAGATTGAAACCAAGGGAATTTGGTATAAGAATAAAACCTTTGCAAAACAGACATTTTAGGGGAAGGTATTGGATTATTAGTTGTCTTGCTCAGGAGGAGTTAATGGATATCCTAACGAATTAAAGATATATGTTTTTATAACTTCCTACTTGGCAACCATAATAAAAATCACTCATCTAATTTCATAAATTACATACTTTGGAGCTTATTTGACGATGCAATTTACTTTAAGGCCTCGCTTGGATTAGGGGAATTTAAAATTTAAGAATTTGATAAAATTAATAGATTTAAAATCCGTGGATAGTAAAATCAATGATTTTAAATCTATTGAACATGAATTTCATGGATTGTTAAGGGTAATCTCGAAATAAAATCAATATTATAACAATCCATCATTTATTTAAAAATGATGGATTTTGAACTTTTCCGTCTTCTAGGTGAGAAAGTGAAAACTCTCAAAATGAAGGATTTTAGATAATGATGAATTTTACAAAATTCATAAATTGTGACATCTTTTGATTTATCAAATGATAAATTTAACTCAAATTCATAAATTTTATGAAATTTTTCTTTTAAAATTCTTCGATCCAAACAATACCTAAAAGTTTTAGCAGTCTCTTTCTCTCAATTTTCTATGAAAGGTGACTATCAAAATATTTAGTAGTGATAAGTAATTTTTCATTCATTTTTCTTTAAATTTATATTATTTTGTTAGCTTTAATTTATTATCTCTTATTATTGAGGGTTCTTATTTAATTAAGATTGTTGTTTTTGTCTCTTTATAAAAATTTTTGTTTTTTTCTTAATGAATGCTTCATATTTTGAAAGAAGTTGTTTAGTAGTTGATAATACATTATTGACCATAGTCTTTTAGATCTAGATGAAGTTGTTGAGCTAGCGATATGAGTAGTCTGGAGAGTCTTTTTCGATATGGATGAATGGCTCAACTCTTCTTGATTTGGGCTCTGCAAGACAAACATGATAATGAAAAGAAAATTCAGTCTTGGCTTCGGATGTCAACTTTGATGCTTAAGTCAAAAAACATTGATTGAGAGATAAAGTAAGAGCATATGAGAATGGAATAAATGAAATATTCAGTTGAGACTTTTATATAGTGATTCAGATGGACTATATCCATATTATATGATAATTTTATTTCCTTCTTGATAAGGATTATCCTTTCATGATTGGATAAGGGATGAGATGAAAAGTCATGTGTATGGATCAAGCCAACACTGGCCTTTTAGTTGAGAGCCCAATCTTAGATTGAGTTGAGCTTATGACAGATTAAATAGTTTATGCTCGTGATGTCAAGCTAGGCCTTATATGGGAGTGGGTTTAGCCAATTTTAAGGAGGATAATATCATATGTCCCTCTAGTCTGAGTTTGTTTATGTTTTGAGAAGCTTGTGAGAGAAAGTAACTGAGTTATTAGACTTAGAATAATTCTGAAATAATATGATTAATATTAGAAAATCAAGCTTATGAAATTGATAATATCAAATCATTGAGCTAATTAAATAACTAACTTGCATTCATCTACTAAACTACTGAGTTTGAATAAGGTACTAAGTTAGCAGTGTCGAGTTGGCTGTACTTAAAAAATATTAAGTATAAATGAATTAGATCAGTTTGTTGTAAGGCATTCCTTGGTAATAGGCTTGATAACCTTTCATGATGAATAAGGCTACTAAGTTTGGTACATGTTTTTTAATAACTTATAGAAGAGAATGAAGACCCTTTCTTGATATATGAGACTAATAAGCTTCATACATACTTTTGAAATGACCTATAAAGATGAGAGTGAAGATCCTTCTCGATGTATGAGACTAATAAGCTTGACACATATTTTTATAAAATAACCCAATCAAAATTTAAGCCTGTTTGAGATGAATAAATGCAAAGAGGATTATGGCTTTTAAAGATAACAATGAAATAGAGAAATTCCAAGAGAAATCCATGCCTTTCCAAAGCTGATAACGATATATACAAATCCACGCCTTTTCAAGGTTGATAATAATAGGAGAAATTCACACCTTTTCATGGCAAATGATGATATAAGCAATCCTTGCCTCTTCAAGTTAATAATAATATGAGAAATCTATGTATTATTAAGGCAAACAATGATAAGATAAATTCATATATCTTTAAGGTAAATACTAAAGTTGAGAAATTTCAAGAGAAATCCATGTTCTTTTAAGGCTGACAATGATATAAGAAATTCATGCCTCCTCAAGACAAATAATAATATGAGAGGTTCATGCCTTTTGAAGGCAAATAATAATATAAACAATTCACGCTTTTTTAAGATTATTGAGATGTCTTAAGAATAAAATATAGAGATCTAGTGACAATTTTGAAGCCCACTAATAGTATAAAGAAACTCAAAGCCAATAAGAATATAAAACTCCAAGTCAATTTATGACTAATAATAAATAGAAAATCAAACCTGTTAGCTCTTGAGCACTAAGAAGAAGGGGTTGAATTGATGAAAAATTTTGAAAATTAGAGGGAAGTTTTTGAGAGATGGAATAGAAGAAGTAAAAGAAAGAGACATAAGATTTTATAGTGGTTTGAGTGTTAACGAACCCTACATCCACTCCCTAATTTTTTAAATTGGGTATTCTACTAACATTAAATGGTGTTTTCAAGATTACACCAAACTTTTACACTTTGTGTTTTATGATTCACACACAACCTTACAACTTATGTTTCAATACTCACATAAAAACCTCTTATGTATTTTCCCAAAGGCTCACACTTAACCTATACAAGAGTTTTACAACTAGGTTATCTCAAAACCAAAACAATGGTGTTTAATACTCACACCCAACAATACCAATTCACATACAAGAATTAAAGGTTGAGAAACAAAATTGCAAGAGTTTGACTATTCTCTTACATTCATATCTGTTTGGTGGAGTATTTATAGACAATAACCATCAAAGAGATGTTACAAACAAATTATGTCTAAATCTGTAAGTTGTGCTTGGTAGATATTGCATTAAATACTTGTCAAACTGATTTTACGATCGTGACTGATTATTCGTTATCTCGATTTCACTTCAAGCACAAAAATTGCTAAAATCACAATGGAGAACCCTGCTTGCATCTAACGACTAGTCTACGCATCACATTTCCATTGATCTTCCAAGAGATATAGTCATTATGTTCTTCGAGCCATACAAAATTCGTGGTCATGCAATATTTTTTCTCTTGGATGCGATTACAGCTGGAAATTCTTTTGTTTGACAAGGAAATGTAACTCCATCAAATCGCGGTCTCGACTACTATGTCACCCTCACAAATTTTGATAAACCAACGGCTTTTTGAGACACTTAGCATGCTCTAATTGTGGATTTGATTCCTTCTAGACAAATCCAAAAGACGTGGTAGCGAATCTAGACACGACTCTTACCATGAATTCATATGAACCATCTTTTTTCATTATTTTTGCAAGATAGCAGTTACGAATTTGAAGTTCACTCTCTCGAATTTGAATGTTTTTCACAAAATTTGAGATTTAGACTCTCATTCAATTTTTAATGCAAACCTATATAAAAAAACTGCAAAAATAACACTTAAATTTAATGTTAGAACGTATCAATCTACACTGTCAAAATCAAAAAAGAGTTTTAACTTAGGTTTGACCAACCTAATTTAACAAAACCATTTAAAGATTAGTTAAGATATAAAAAAACACAAACTTATTGATTAAAAGCTAAAGATATGTTGCAAATTGATATAAGAATAAAGATCAATATGAATTATATAAAAAGTTGAAACTATCTTGAAATTGAATATAGTAGAAATATATACGTGATGCATGACCAAATATCTTTGGTTATATTATCTTTCTCATTATTAACTATCATAGTAGTGTGGCAGCTGCATATGCTAGCCACATATCATAATAATCATAATTGAGATAGTATATCATCTGCATATCATAAATAATTACAATATCTAACTATAGAAATCATACTTATGTATTTCTTGGATATTAAAAAACAAATAATCATCTCAATATCAAGTTAAATTTATAACTTGCATATAACATGTGCATATCAAGCTTTTATCGAAAACTATACTTATTTAAAAAACAAATATTGTAACCACAATATATAAGAAGTTAAATAAAAAAAGGTTATCTGTTAATCTATACTTGACTGTGTAATATCTTCTTATAAAAATTAAATCTCACTATTAATTGATGCAAATGAATTGGCTTTTATGATAATATAAAATTATAGACAACTCGAGTATGAGAAAGCTATAGCTTGAAGGTTGACCGTATGGCCATACGTACCCTTGAATTTATGATTAATTTTGTATTACTTTATTAACTTTGAATTTTTTTCTTTAATTCATGCTTGTGATCAAACATGAAATTTTTTTTTTATTATGAGATAGTTATAAAAAAATTCAATCCATGCTTATTGCACTAATGATATTGCTGAGCTATCAAGCTAGATAGTCCGGATGAATCTTCTTGGATATGGATGAGTGGCTTGGGTCTCCTTAATTCAAGCTTTGTATGACAAACGAGGATGAGAGAAAAATTCGACCTTATACCGGATGTCCACTCTAATGTTTTAGTTAAAAAACACTACTTGAGAGATAAAATGAGAATATATGAGAATAAAATGAATGAAATACCTAATTGAAACCCTTTATATAATAACTTTGGTGGGTTGTGTCCGCATTGGATGAGAGCTCTATTTTCTTTTTTATGTGAGTTATTCTTTGTTGATGTGGATAAGGGATGGATTGAAATGTATATGGATTGAGCTAATGCTGGCCTTTTAGCTAAGAGCCCAATCTTAGACCAAGTTGAACTCATGATAATTGAATGATTTAGACTCGTGATGACGAATTGTGCCTTACATAAGAGTGGGTTTAGCAAATTTTAGTGAGGGTAGTATCACTAGGTTTTGTTTGTTTTGAAGAAAGTTGGCTAAAGAAGTGTAATTTCTTAGAAAGTATATATATATATATATATATATATATATATATATTACTGCAAGAAAGTGTAAAGTCAAATGAAACTTATATTTCTTTTTTATCACTCAACTTTCGCAACATAGATGAAGTAACTTCTTGAGGAGGAGGTCAATAAGTGAAATTTTCTTAAGAATGTTGACAAACATTTTAAATTATTTTATAATATTTATTTAAATAAATTTATTTAATAAAGATATAATTATATTAATAGATGATAGATAAAATAGTACAATATCACATACTTTTTTAAAAGTTAGTGAGCAAACTAAACATAATTATAATATATTTTTAGAGGAAAAAATACGAATCAAATGCTACAAAACTCAATCTCCTAGAAAATAATTTCCTAGAAAGTACCACATCCTTAAAAATTACCTCTATGGAAATAAGTAACTTCATACCAAACAAAACTCTAATTTAATTTAATATATAAATTTCAGTTTCTATCACACTATAACACTTATATGATGGATCTCTACAATTAATAAAAATATGAATTATAAAATTTTCTGATAAAAAAGGGTTATATAAAGTTATAAGTTTTATATTATGTGTTCTATTTGTATATTATTTTCTAATAAAAAAGGGTTATATAAAGTTATAAGTTTTATATTATGTGTTATATATGTAAATTAATTACCCACACCGCATATTTCATTTATTCCATTAAGTAAATTGTCTTCGATTAAGGCAATGAGTCAAAGGCCTAACATTGAACTCCTTGGAGGGTGAGTGAGACTTCACATCCGCAATATAGATATGACTCATTTTATGTTATATATTTTTGGAGCGACTCAGTTTATTATTTGAGTTATATATATAATACTTTGTGTTAGGATTATTGGCTGTACTTTTGTAATAATTTTTACAGAAATAAAAATCTTTTTCTATTCATAAATATAGGTTACATATATTAATTGAATCACATAAACCTATGTGTTAATTTTTCTTATTTAATTTCTTTCATTATTGCTATTTTCTTGAAGGAGTTGATGATTATGCAATGTTATTATACATGGTGGCGTGGCCGCGATAGAATGCATGAAATAAGTGCTACTTCGAAAATAAACAATGGGAATTGCAAGCAGTTTTCAATAAAGCAATGAAAATGTGGGCAGAGCTCCAAAATTTTAAAGCCGAAGTAGCGCACAAGGGAGGCCCCAAAAAGCCAATGAGAAGTGGCGGCTTCCTTATCATGTTCTAGGCAAACCTTATTCAGTTGTGGCTGTTTACAGGGATGGCTCAGTGGGTTTTGCCTTTGTATTGAGAAATACTAGTGGCGAAGTGCCTATGGCAGGTGCAAAACATATAAAGGACAAGGGCAATAGTACTCATATTGAGGCATTGGCGCTTAGTTGAACTCTTGTTGAGGCATTGGCTGGTGGTATAAAGGATGTGTCAATCGAATGTGATAGGAGCTCATTGAATGTTTGAAGGGGAAAAGGGTAAATGATATGTTTGTTGATTTGATAATAACATATATGTTGGATATGGCCGAGTTAATTAGGGATAAGCAATTTTTGTTTCGTTAGCAGAGAAGCCAACATAGTATTGATAGGATAGATAAAGAGTTTATTTGGAGAGAAGATGTTTCTTATAAGTTAGAATCCCATGTCTCAGTCTAACTATAAAAAAGAGAATCCCATGTCTCAAATGATGTAAAGATTAGCTTTATGCTTGAATTAATGGAAGATCCTTCAATTATGTTGACAAGATGTGAAGGCTTTAGATGTAGAGTAATAGTATATCAGTTGTCAATACAATATGTCATTGATATATTCTTTTCAATTTTAAAAGAAAATCTACCTTTGAAAAAGACATTTTAAATCTTCTATAGAAAAATGAAAAATAATAATAATAATAATAATAATAATAATAATAATAATAATAATAATATGTAAAAGACAACTGATAATTATAAAAGAATACACTGAAAAAAAGCTACATTGTCAACATCCATTTAAATTATTATTTCTTTTATAAAAGAAGTATCATTTATCAAATAGTTATACTACATTTATAATTAATGGTATCAATAATAAAACTATAAATAAATTACGGTAAATCTTTTAAACACTGCCTAAGAATTTTTTTACACTCTAAAAAATTCATCCCAAAAATTGGACCTACTAAGGAACCAGGATATTTGCCAAAAAAGTGGGCTAATTTAGGAACCAGGATCTTTGGGATGCCATACTTTCTCTTGAGCTCTCACGTGCGTAGACAGGATGTTCTGATGGCACAGCAATGAGTACCTCAAATAATCCCATGACCAAAGTTGGGAAAGCACAATCATACCTGCCAAAACTTTTACAGACCCACATGGATTCCGATCTAATGGCCGATATCACATTGGATCCTATTGGAGTGTCGCTGGGGCACAGAGTACACATCATCTGGGTCCATATGCCCATCATGTATAGTAGTACTATTTCCCTTTCTCACCCTTGCGGGGCTGTTACTATTAGCCATCACCCGTCTGTGATCGATAACCCCACAGCAACTCATAGAAAGTTATTTGACACATTACAGAACTCATAAGAGAACAACAACGCATGCTCTTGTTGTAGGGCCGTGAGAGAAATGGTCCCATTTTGCACATTAACATGTCTCTCTTTATGATTCATGAGAATATTTTACACCCTCTAGTTCACCAGAAAATAGTGTAATTAAATTTAAATATTTTAAAGAAACAAAGTTATTGAATTTAAACTCATTATCTTAAACAATATAAGATAGACATTCGATCACAAAATTATTAATAAATAGTAATGATCATCATATATTTTGGTTTGATTTGATTGTCATAACTTAGGAATAGATATCATTATAAATTATACAATGTGGATAACAACTATAATCAATAGATTAATTAAGATAAAAAGTTATTTCAAATAATTATATTTTATATTTTCACAATATGAGTGAATTGATTGAGGTTATCAATTTTTCTTGTTTCATTCATTCATTCACTTATATTTTTTTATTTTCAACTTTTGAATTTATTAGATTTGTTTATATTTATTCCAGACTTGTTTTATGTAGAATAATATATTATATGTGGTTGTTATTTCTTTCTTGATGATATTTTTTTATAATATTTTTCTTTCATTCGCTCTATGTGAAGTATCATTTATGTGGTTGTTATTTCTATTATAGTGGAATTTATTGTTTTTTCTTTTTTATATTATTTTATAAAAATTGATTTTTATTGATTTCAAATTGCTACTAATATCCACTGTGAGATTTGTTCATTTTTATATTATTTTATAAAAATTGATTTTTATTGATTTCAAATTGCTATTAATATCCACTATGAGATGAACACGATATTTCAAATTGCTATTAATATCCACTGTGAGATGAACACGATATTTCAAATTGCTATCCAAATTGTATAAGAAACTCCATTAAAAAAAACAAAAAAGATACAATGGGCCATTCTTTGAGATTTCAATTAATAACAATTTGAGATATTCGTATAATTTACAAGTTAAGAACAAAATATTTTATCAATAAATATAAATATCGTACGATTTCAATTTCTTAGTTGAATGAGACTTCTATTTCGTAAGAATAAACGTATATCTATTTACAATTTTCTTGCTCACTTCTCTCAAGAATTTATCCTTTGTGTGGAAGGAAGAAGGAAGTGATGACAAAAGAGGAAAAAGTGTTTCATGTTACTAAGTTGAAAAGGTTTTTGAAAATGTCAAGGAAGATTCAAAATATTAGAAGAAAAATTTTTGAGCAAATAATCTTAATCCCTTTTTCTTCATCAAAATTGACAACCAAAGGTTTTTAATGCTTTGAAGGTAAAGAAAGTATAACCCATTTTTAAGTTGTTGATCTTCTTACTTAAGCAATGCTTTTTCCCCTTTAAAGGCATTATAATTACTAATTAGCGAGGTAATTTTTTCAGCATCATTCCAAGAATATATATATATATATATATATATATATATATATATATATATATATATATA
>CATIWR010227743.1:0-33764 GCA_949677035.1 Omphalea diandra | reverse complement strand
TTTTTGTTTTATATAGTTTTTGTTTCTTTTTTTATATTTGTGTCTCTTTAGGTGTTTTTTCAATTTTTTCTATATATATATATATATATATATATATATATATATATATATATATATATATATATATATATATATATTTAGGAGTTTAACTTTTATTTGCTTTTTTATTTTGTTTGGAATGTAACCCTAGGGGACTATATATATATTGTATCCTACTTATCAAAGGGATAGTTGATTTTTTTTTCCTACAAAAGCTTTATGCTTGCGAGATTAATTCTCAATTTTGATTCTTACAAAGAATCACCTCGAACAATTACAACTAATTACTTTGATTCGTTCACAACATACAAAGGTCATCTAGCACAGGTACACCTTTCGGTTGAGGTTTTTCCCTATTCGAACTTGATCTGGATTTCTAAGGGAGTCACTTTCAAGCGTAAAGTTTTTGGGTCTCAAGGCAGGTCGCTTGAGGTTTGCATCAGGAGCCTATTATGGTTTTGTAGATGTATTCAACTATGTGCTTAAGTACACTGATACAAAAACTGAGTTTCAGTTTTATTGAAGCAAGTATATAAGTTTTGTTTTTTTGTTTTTTTGTTTTTTTTTTGTGTTTTGATACATTGTTTTTGAATTGAGGGTTCAATTTATGAAACTATTGTGGAAATCGAAAAAAAAAATAAGAAAAAAGTTAGGATAAGAATATACTTGTTTGAATTATTTAATATTAATTATTTTATTGATATGTTATACTTATTTTTATTATTTTTTGTTTAGTTTGTATTTGAAAAGATTGGGGTACATTTGTCTTGAATTATAGGTATATTGTCATTGAATTGTAGGTACATTCATATATGATAGGAAAAATAATTTACCTGTAATTAAATATTAATATACCTTTTTTTACTATATGAATGAACTTGTGTTATTTTTTTTATGATTAAAATAGTAGTATGACTTTGTATGAATGATGTTATTGAAAGTTATTTTTGTTTTTGTAGTATTATTAAAATAGTAATATTTTATGGTTTTTTTAGGCTATTGTAAATGAAGTTATAATAGCTATTTGTTTTTTAGATAGATATTTTTTTAGGTGTTTATTTTTAAAGTTTAGAAAATAAATATCACTGCCATAATAATACTTAGATACAAAAACTTTTTAGTTTTGAGAGAGAAACAATGTCCTACTTTCAATAAGGATTTTTTACTAGTGGGATTCTTTCATCACAAATAAGTGACACTACAAATAATTATGTGTTTAGAAGGCTTGTTAACACTATTGCGTTTTATGATTTTTATAATTCATTTTCTTATGTAGTGTTAGAATGGAAGAGTAGAGAAAATGGTGAAGATTTACATTGTACTCAAGGGCAACCAACAATGACTTTGAATCATATGAAGTTGTTTTCACATGCTAGGGAGATTTATACTATAGAAATTTGTTTGAGGAACAATTTTTAAGGGGTTCTTCATGCCATCAGTAATGTGTAATGGTAGATGAGAAGCAACTTAGGTATCATATATGGCTTCCAATATTAGATATTATTTGACATGAGGTAGATTTCAATAAGGAAGAGTTGAGCATATGTTGTTCTTGCAAGATGTTTTTTGAGATTGGCTTTCTTTGTTGCCATTAATGAAGTGATGAGTGAAATAAGTTATTGGTAACAGGAATTTTGATAGTCCATTAATAAGTTTATCAAATGAAGTTGGTATTGCTACTTCAATTTAGAGGACTGAAATGGTTAGAAAGGTTAATAAGTTGATTTCATCAAGTTAAGGCAATATGAAAGCTCATCAAATTTGTGAGGAAGCTTTTGAAAATGCAAGGAAGGGTGTTGTAAATGAGATTGGTTCTTTTTTTTTTTTTTCTTTGATGAATCTGATGTAGCTTGAAGTACTATGAATGAGAAAATACAGAATCCACCTGCTTGTAGAATGAAAGAGGAGCGCAATAAAAGGAATAAGAGTATTATAGAAAAGAGGTGCAATCAAGTGAAAGGATGGAGCAAGTATACTGAAATGACTTCAATGAAAACAAAATAGTAGTGCAGAGTTCAATTGAGGTATTTTATTTGTTGTTATTTTTGTATTTTTATTTTTTTAGGTGAATATGGTTGATTAAATAATATATTTTTGAATTATGTTTTTTAGTGTATTATTTCAGAGGTTGTTGAGATTGGTTATCTTGCAATTGTAAATTTTATTGAATAATTGAAATAGTTGAATGGGAAGAAAATTGGATTTGATTAATTTTTTTACTAAGTATTTTATAGATTTTTGGGGTAATTATTTTTTACTTTTATTTTTAGAATTGATGTTTTAGTTGATTTTTGTTTAATAAAAAGTTGATATCCAAATATATAGATAGGTACATTGCCTTTCAAGATAGAGATACATTACTATTATGAGAATGGTGCATTTGGTTTGTATATTATTGTCACTTGGTATATATACATTGATGATGGTGTAAAATACATTGTTTTTATAATATAGGTACATTATATTATAATACGAGGTACATTGTTATTATTATTCAGGTACATTTTGTTATTATTATTCATGTACATTTTTGTTTTTTGTATAGTTTATTGAAAGGTGAATTGTTTTTGAATAATGCTATAAATTATTTTTTTTAAAATGGATTAAGTTTTTTAATATTTTTGTGGGTTAAGATTTTGCTTGTATGGTAATTTAATAGTCAATTGTGGAGATGAATGTTTTTAAACTTTTGTTTACTTGCATTGAAAAAAAGTCAGGTACATTTATCTTGAATTATAGGTACATTATTTTTGAATTGTAGGTACATTAATGCAAGATATGAAAAATTATGTAGTGCAAATGAAATATTAAAGCACTTTATATATATATATATATATATGTTTGTATCTATGTGTTTTTTATATTATGAATTGGTATAAACAATAGGAAAATAAAAATGAAATAAAAAAATTGATGTATATATAGGAACATTTCCTTTGAGATAGAGATACATTATGAAAAATAGTACATTTGGGTTGTATAGTATTTTTCATATGTATATATTGGGGATGGTGTAAAATACATTGGTTTTACACTATAGGTATATTATCTTATCATATGAGGTACATTTGTTATATTGAGTAAAATAGGAGAATGAAATGGAGAACGTAGCATTCATATAGGTAAAATTGAAAACATATTTATTCTCTTGTTAAAGATTAATTTACATATTGTATAAGTAAAATGAGACGCATTAATATAAAAATTATTGTCTAAAAATAGTTCTAAAAGTTCTTCAAGCCACATTTAAGGTTGTAACCGGTATATTGCGAATACCAATACCGTCATTTTTCACAATATCGCTCAATACCGTCACTGTAAAATTATAAAACCAATATCGATACCGTTGATGATGAAAACTGCAAAAATTGATACTATTAAAATTATGCGGTATTGGTGGTATTCCGATACCGAAAAAATATGTAACCATGGATGAAGCCGAGTTAACTCATTTATTAACCATGGATGAATGATTCAAACCGAAACATATACTGATACCGAAACCAATGCCCGTAAACTTTTTCAATCTATAAAATATCCATACAAAAAATTTTATTATTGATAGATCGATGGAATACCATTAAAACTTTTCCAATAACCGAATTGAAACCGAAAAATCTTAAATCTTAATACCGAAAATTTTCAGTAACTCATGGTTTCGGTTTGGCGGTTCGGTTTTGGCGGTATACTGTTTAAAAACCGTGAAACTTACACCCCTAGCCTCATTTATGTTTTTTTAGTTCTGTGACTTTTTTTTTTTTGCTGCTTTGAAAACTTCATCTTTCTTCTTATTAATGTTGGACATTAGAATAATTGAATAGAGTTTTGCTCACAAAGAATTTAGGTAGAGGGTCTACAAAAATGAAAAACATAAAATGAGATGAAAATAACAAGCAATATATTAGAATTTTTTAATTATTATTGATATTCTTACATCATTTTTTTCTAAGTTTGTGTTCCAAGTGTGGTCATGTCCTTTCTGTCTTCATATGTCTCATTGTGTAAACGTCACAGTCGATATAATTGTCTTTCGACTGCTAATGCATTTTTAGTAAGTTTTCTTGGAATTTTTTGATTTCTTTGTGCCTCAAAAGTTTTTTTGTTTGCAAATATGATGCAAATGCATTTGCCTGAGATAAATTAAAAAGGGATGTAAAGATTAATTATTTGTACATACATTGCATAAAAATAATGTTTATGGAAGAAGAGTACTTACAATACTTCTTAGGCATTTTGATATTTTAATTTGTAAGTCACTTTTTGGAAAAAGGCCTATTATCTATCACTTGAATGCTTTGACTTTGGAAATTTATGCAAACCAAGAAAAAGTGATGTTGACGAATCACTATAAATAAGACTTGCATTTTGTTGGGTTTTTTTTTTTTTGTGAAAATGGGGGTTGGTGTACTGTTATTGGAAATAAAGGGAAAATTATAGTTTGTAATTGTGAATTGATATTAATAATACTTACAAGGTTAGTATCAAAGACATCATGGTTGGAGAGATATTGTAACTCTACGTCCAAAGCATTGTTGAAATTTGTTTGTTTCTTTTTGGGAGGCACTTTCGGCATGAATTCAATGTCACTAGTAATGTATATCTGAAATGGATAAGATAAATGTTAGGATCATTTAATGATGTTATAGGAAATATGAAATATAGTTTTTGTTAAAGAGCCACTTATTGATGGTCTGGTGGAGAAGAAAATTCTTTTTGGTTCGCCAAGTACTAGCCTAAGGTTAAAAAAATTTATTTTGAGACACCAAATATCAATTATTATGCTCACAATATATTGATCACTATTGAGAGTGGAGAAGTCATCACATGTAGCCCAGAGGTTTTTGTATTTGAATAGGATTTCGCTAAAGGAGTTAATATTATAATGATTAAGGACGTATATTTTGTTTGTGGTTAATAAATGGTAGAGTAGGATGCAGTTAGTCTTACTCTTGGTTATGTTCTTTATCATAGTCCATAAGGGCAAAGTCTGATATAATTCTCTCATTTGTTGTTACATTGTTCAATTTGCCTTAATGTTCAATCCAAAAGGGAGAGCTAAGACACATTGGTATCTTTTTGTATTTTCTTGCTAGTCATTGCCTGGTCTCAACATCATCTGGTTATGATTCATATTCAACAATGAATCTATGAGAATCATATAGTGATTAGCAGTTAGAATGATTAATAACATTAAAAAATATGGAATAATATTATTGTAGCAATAGAAATGTAAAGAATTATATATATTACTTATCAAAGAAATCTGATATGTGAATATTATTTGGGTTGGATGCTTTTGTTGTGCTTTTGGTTTCTTATTTAGCTAGCAATTTTTATTATTGGCTTTCACTCCATGTTTCTTGATGTTTTTCTCTTCTTCTTTTTCATTTTCTTGTTTCTCTTTTCCTTTTTGTTCTTGGTAAGGAGAAACATTTATAGCTGATGAAGTTGTTTCTTTTGCAGGAGATTGCCTTTTTTGATATTTTTTCTATAATAATCATACAATGATTAGTATCAGAGATATGTTTGAATCATATTTTTCAACCAAATATCTACACAAATTCTCATTGCATTCTGATAAGGTTAATTTGAGTATACCTCCAAATTTAATGTCTTATACTGTTTTGCATTGGTTGTCAGAAAGATTTTGAATCAATTTGTAGAGAACTGAGGATAACATTATGGTTGGTAACCCTTTTTCTTTCAGTGAATTCATTGTTTGGTGTTATATCTATGCATCTGATTATGTCTGAATTTCCTTTTATTGTTTTTTTCTTGTTATCAACTTTTTTTTTTAGCTTGATCTTCGTGTTACTTGTGTGTATCAGGTGTTTTTCATAAGCAACATACCTTTTCTTCAAAGGTACAATACTTCTTGAATTGTTTGTTTGTCTTTTATTCCCTTCTACTAGTATAGTTGATTCATAATGTTGTGCTGATATGTTATAATTCTTTCTATTGATTATGTTCTTTGCGTCTATTTTATTGGAAAATAAAAAGTAATGTTAATCAGCATATTAAATAGAATTTAAATAGTTTATGAAATGATAATTTTTTTTTTTTAGTTTGAATAAGAGTTCAATTTATGAAACAATTGTGGAAATTCACAAAAAAAAAAAGAAAAAAAAGATGAGGATAAAGATATACTTGTTTGAATTTTTTACCATTAATCATTTTATTGTTATGTTATACTTGTTTTTTTTATCATTTTTGTTTATCTATATTTGAAAAAATTGAGGTTAATTTATCTTAAAATATTGGCACATTATTATTGAATTGTAAGTATATTCATATATTATAGGAAAAATAATGTATCAAAATGAAATATTAATGTACATTTTTTACTATATAAATGTTCCAGTGTGTTTTTTAAACATTACAGATTCGTATCAACAATAAGAAATAAAAATCAAATTAAATAAATATTTCTCCAGTAGAAGATAAAAATATTATAGCTTTTGAGCTACTGACATTATACAAGAATTAATTGGTAACATTTTTTTTGTGTTATCATTAAAATAGTAGTATGATTTTGTAGGTATTTATTTTTTGTTTTTGTAAGTTTGTGAAATATTAAGATATTTTTATTATGTTAAGTTTATTCATTTACAAACCCTAATAATTGTCAACAAAAAATGCAATATCAATGAGGAAAATAAAAATTTAAAAGAAACTTATTATTTATGATGAGATTTGTTCACTAATGTAGTAGATATTAAGGCAATGTGATGTTTGTTAATGGCCGTGGAAGTAGGAAAAACAAATAGCTGAAGTACAATGAAAAATCAGGAATGAAGGTAAGTAATTAATGTTAACATGTCTGGACGTGCGATTAGTAGATTAGCCAGTAAAAAGAATCAACGTATTTTTGATAGCTCGCAATATGTGGCTGCTCTTTTTTTTAAGTGAAACGTTATGTATTGAGATTGGGCTCATGATGTATACTGGACACGCGGATCCAGTACTGCTTTATTTATCCCATCCTGTCGTGCACATTGTTTAGGCTTGCCAACGCCGCCCAAGCTTATTTATTATTCGGCCCACGATCAAATCTCACTATCCTCCTTGTGCCTACTCCCTCTTTACTTTAAACCCTGTCATGCTCGAATCCAACCGGCAGCTCAACCATCTGTAAAAAATGGCGGACAAAAGTTCAATACAGGCTTGAGCGCACGGTCGACCAGCTCGACGACCTCGAAAGGCGTGGTCTTTTCACGCGCAGCGAGATAACAGAGATTGTAAAACAGAGGAGGAAGTTTGAGTACAGACTGAAGCAACCTAGTCCGTTAAAGCAGGACTTCTTGGTCTACATTGAGTATGAGCCTCAGCTCAACTCGCTTCGCTGCCTGCTCAAAAAATCGGTGGTGCGTGAGCTTAAGAAAAAAGGAAACAAGAAATTGAAGATGTCGGTTTCTGATTTTTCTGGCGTTTATAGAATTGTTGAAATTTATCGGCTTGCTGTAATGAGGTACAAGGGAGATATTGAGCTTTGGTTTCGGTATTTGGAGTTTTGTAGGAAGCAAAGGAATGGCAGAATGAAGAAGGTATCGTATCCTCTTTTTCCTTTTTGGCTGTTCAGAAAGTGGAGGAAAGTCATGGATAGTTTTTGAATTGGCGGAAAGTAAAGTTTCCATTTTGATAATTTAATTTCGTATTTCTGATAGAGATCCATCATCTTCATTTAAGTCACGCAGTTTTGCTTGGATTTTTGTTTTAGGTGCTGGCTCAGTTTATTAGGTTTCATCCAAAGGTAGCAGGGTCTGGATTTATGCTGCAGCTTGGGAATTTGACCAGAACTTAAATGTTGCAGCTGCTCGTGCTCTTATGCTGAGTGGTTTGAGAGTGTGTCCAACTTCAGAAGACTTATGGGTCGAGTATCTTCGGATGGAACTCACATACCTTAACAAGTTAAAAGCCCGAAAGGTTGTTCTTGGAGAGGATGAGGGAACTCTCGCTCGTGATCGAGGAGATGCTGATGAGCAACGGCGGAGAGATGAAAACAATGGTCTGTTTATGTCTCTTGGTTAAGAAGTTAGGAATAGTGATGGATTAAATGTTGACCTTGAGGAGTCTGAGAAGAAAGTGGATTTGTTTCGAGAACAAGGTTTTAACATTCTTCAGACTGTCTACAGTGGAGCAATTGAAGCTCTTCCTTCTAGTTCTGGCCTGAGAAAGCTGTTGTTTGAGATATTGGAAGAAACAGACTTATCACATTCAGAAGACATGCATAAGCAGATACTTAGTGATATGAAGAGAGACCTCTAAAGATCCTGAATATTGGGACTGGCTTGCTAGACTTGAAATTACTGATTCTACAAATTCACGGGAGACAAGTGAAGGTATCGTGTTGCCTCAAATACAAAAAGCTGTAGAGGTACAATCTCACGAACCATGTGTGAAGTCCTTCAAACTTAAAATTTATTGCTTTGTGCTTTTTTCTTGATTCAGTGTTCCTGCATTCTTGGTACCTGACAAGCAACTTAGTGCATTGTTTTTATTGCTGTGAAATTGAAATATATATAGTTACTTGTCTTGGTTAAAACCATGTGATGGTTACCCTTGATTTTCTGCAATGTGTAGGTTTATGAGGAGGCTTTGCAGTTTGTGCCATCTCCCACTATGTTCAACTTATATGCCAAGTTCTTTATGAATGTTGTTGCTCCAAAAAGAGAAGAAAACCAAACTTCCAAATCACCAGATCACTTGGAAGATTTTATTTCTCATGCGTTAATGATTTATGAGAAAGCTAAGGCATTGGGATGCATCTCTGAGGATCTTGCTTGTGAATATGTTTCATTATACTTGCAAATAGGGAGGCTAGATGAAGCCAGAAAGCTAGCAGAAAAACTTTGCTGTGGAAAACTTTCAGATTCTGTTAAATTGTGGCTTTTAAGGGCCTCATTGGAAATTAGATGTTTTACAAATAATATGCCTGGACCAAGCAAGGGTTATCTGCAATCCATCTTTGAACTCCTTAGAAGTATCTTGACAAAAGTACCAACATCAGTAGCTGAGGACTTGTGGGTGATGGTATGTTTTCTGTACTCTTGTAATCTTACTATTTCTAGTGTAAAAGTTTCAGATGATATGGCTAATTAATCTGTTTCATTTTTAGCAGTCCCTAATGTCTCTATTTCTTTTGCCTGATTAACATTTTGCCTGCTAGAGATACTTTTTAAGGGATGCATTGTCTGTTTAAAGTATTTGCCTAATGAAAATACAAGACCAAATAGAATTGTGCAGCCTTTTATCATTTTGAATAAAGAAAAAAAAAATGCTTGCATGCAGATAATTCATATGCTTTGCATTTATATTTTTTTGTTTTTTTTAAATTTCTTCCAACTATCATGTTCTCTACTGTCGATTGACAGGCAGAAAACATTCTGAATAGCATGATACATACTCCTCTTTCTTATGAATTTGTTAATTTTTAGTGCATTTTGTAGAGACCACATATGGTGTGATGAAGCCACATTTGCTCTTCATTGCCTGAGATGATTGTTATCCCTTTGATTAGTTTCAATGTTATATATAGGTATCTTGTCAATTTGAAAGTTCAAGCCAAGTTTTAACATAATGCCATATCGCAGGCGCTCAATTTTTTTGCATGGGACAAGCATTATTTCGATAAGCTGATTGAGATGGCATTTATTTTGGTAGCTAAAGATGGTGGCAGTGATAATGGATTCTCCCTTCCTTGTGCTATAGTAAATTGTGTTCTTCAGAAGAATGGAGTTCAGCACACAAGAGAGACATATAGGCGGTATGTTAGTAAATTATTAGCTAAAGAAAATTATTGTATAAAATTTGCTCAAAATCATTATTGACAGCAAAATGGTCTGTGATGCACTATATATGCATAGCATTTCCATCGATTTTAATGAACCCTTTGAATTTTTCTTTCCTGCTGCCTAATATTATCATTAACCACCTTTCAATTGCAGTTTTCTTGTGTTGCCCCGTCCAGGTCTTGCTTTATATAAAAATTGCATTGAATTGGAAGGGAACCTTGCATCTATTGGCAATGGAGATTGTCTTGGAAATGCTCGAAAAATTTATGAATCTGCACTTGCATCTCATCCCCAAAATGTGAGATTATGGAGAGATTACCATGCCATGGAGGTTAAGGTGAATTTTGCTGTTATTCACTTTCTGCGTAGTTAACATGTGTCCTTGTTTTCTCACATTTTCCATGTGACCCTTCTCCCGAATGAAATGCATTCATATATAATTTCTCTATATGGACTCGGCTGGAGATTGGACTGACCATTGCATGGGACTTTGACAAGGAATCATCCTATGTTAATATCCTCCACTCAGAAATGAAGAGCAGTTTGGGGTTCATGTTTTTTTTTTTTTAATCTCTTGCCACATCATTATTTGAAATTAATTTAGAAGTGATTCGCATAAATCCATTATTTCAAGCGCCGCATACTATTATGGCGCATTATATTGATGATTCTGTAATATATACTCACAAATCTCAATCTGCTATTTTTGCAGCTGGGAACATCAGAAACAGCAAATACTGTATATTGGCGTGCACGGAAGACAGTCAAAAACTCTGCTGCATCTGTTGCTTCTCTTGACTAATTGTAAGCTAAATAGAGTACCCACTTTCAATTTTGTCCTTGATATAAGTATCATTAATTATTTGTGTAATTGCATTGCAAACAGTTTAAAAAAAAAGGTCTTGGAGGCAATTGCCTGACATATTATTTGGAGCTGCGAATTTCATCGAACAATACTTGTAGATGTAAATCTGCGTTCTCTCGACTTAATGTTACACCCTTATAGGTATATATTGGCGCTTATAATATATATCGATATTTTTGTTTTAAATGACTTGCTGAATAACTATTTACAATTTTCAAATAAGCGCAAATGGGATAGTGGGGAAACTGACTTCGTTGACGTTGAGGAGCAAGACGAGACCCTTGGCCACCGTGAACTTACCACCTGCACAAAGATACGTACAACCAAAACGATACCTCAATAGTGCAACTTAGATAACAGCAGCAGCGACTGCAAAACAGAAATCATAAAACTATCTCCTGGACGACACACTTCCACTGAAGCATCGTCTTCATCCAGATTTGTGATTACGCAATAAACTCGACATGTTTACATATTAACTATTTATCTAAAATAAAACCGATCAATAAAAGAAAGACTTTAAAGCCAAAACGTTTGGCAAACCAAAGGCTTCAGGCCCTAAAGCCTGAAGGTTGCGTTCATCATTAATAAGAGAGTGACAAAACTTGTCTAACCTCGAGTGTACTGAACACTAATAGCATTCGGCTGGCTACAACTGATGGCTCCTCAGCCGGTCCAACAACTGCCATTTGCTCTAGTTGAATAGTCTTAACAGGAAGCCTTCGGCCAAAAAAAAAAAAAAAAGAAACTTTGAGCGCACCTTTGACATTAATGATTTTTTAAATTAGAATTCCATATTCCATCCATAACAATAAGTGATTTACAGTAATTAGAAGACATTGTATAATATACATAATAAGAAGTGGTAGATTCATTTTTATTCATGATGGCATTAGCGCTTTGCTCAAGGGCTCTGCCTTGTACAAAACTACGACTATGCTTAACATCAAATGGTGCCATACCAATAACTAGTAACACAAAATTACTGAAAGAGCCCCACCATGCCATTCCCTTCACGTAATATGCATTTGCAATTAGAGTGCAAAAACCTTTCCAATGAAGTAATGTTTCATCTGACACTGGAGGTGTAGATGACCATCTAACTATTGTTGGTTGTGGTGTGCACAAGATAGTGATGAATATGATGCTCAATCATAGTATGCACTCGCCAATCTGCACAATAGAATCAAAAGAGTGTTATTCTACATATTAAACCATCATCAGGTTTCATAATAACTTAGAATCATGATAGATATTGCTTGTTCACAATGAAGGCTAATTTAACAGCCATAAATCACTTTTAAAGAAGAAACCCAAAAAAAATAACATAAAATACATAAAGTTGGGAAAACTACACAAGTGATGCAGCTGTGGTGTGCACAAGATAGTTATGAATATGATGCTCAACCATGGTATACACTCGTCAATCTGCACAATAGAATCAAAAGAGTGATTCTACATCTTAAACCATCATCAATTTTCATGATAACTTAAAATCATGACTGATATTGCTTGTTCACTTTGAACAGCCATAAATCACTTTTTAAAGGGGAAATGATAAAAAAGAAATAGTAAAATCCAGAAAGTTGGAAAAACCACAAAAGAGATGCAGAGCAGAAAAGAAAAAAAAAAACACCAGAGGCAAATGATCCTCGTTACATCCATTGTGAAATGTGGGAGAGAACAAGGGAAAGAATGGCAATGAATTTTTAATAAGCATTTTTATTGCAGTTTCCTTCTAGTGTTAGCTCTTTTAGGTTCAAAAAAAAGCTGAAGCAATTTGACAATGATGATATAGAACAACAGCTTTGAATACAAGCTATTGTGGTTCAGGCGTATCAGCTGAGCTTAAATTCTTAAATAGCCCCATCAGTAAATTCTTGGTTGAAGCATATGACAGTAATGCATTAAACTAGGTAAGACAGCCTAACCTCCCTTGCAAAAATCTTGGATTTCACACTGGTGCTTCCTCCATAATTATGCATTGATTCAATTTCAACACCAGATTCTTTCAAAGCAATAAGCTCTTTTCGCAATCCTTCATCAGTGCAACCTAGAGCATATGCATTTACGCCAGCACTGATAAACTCCTGATACATCATAATTCAAACACCATCATAATTCAAACACGTATTTATAAATGACAGGAAAAAATGAAGCCTCAAAAAATGATAGACATGAGAAAATGATTTACTTTTAGGGTGTCACCTCCCCGGTCAATGACATTTCTGTATCGCCTAAACATATTGATTGCTATGTTGCGAGACGAATGATACTCATCATCAGGCGAAATAGAATCATTTGATCGACACTGTGACATTAAAAATATTAAACCGTGAATTGTCAAATCAACCCACAATCAAAAAGAAACATTCCAGCTCTAAAGCTGCTCTACTGCTCACCATCCATCTGTTCTAAGCTACTCGTTGTGATACATAATGGGTCCTAAGCTGGCTACGACCATTCCCAGAAAGAGCAGAATTGTGGACTAGAATATTACATGGAATACATAAAAGGGTAGGAGATATTACAGTTGCTAGTCACAGAATTTTTGCATATATAAGCATCACAGAGTCTATTAATACCCAGATAAGGGTGGCACTGGGAGATGGATAGACCGCTTCCATGCTTGAACCAGGTTATCATCACCTCTACAAAAATGAAATACAAAAACCCGTATTATGCAAAGAGACTTAGGTCTACAATTCAATACTAAAACACAAACGATGAGTACAAGTACGTAATCAGAGTTGCTAATTGTCAACCAATAACTGATAAATGACAGTTTCTGCTTGATCAGGTGTTCAGTCGCTATAAACTCAAATAAACCTTGAATTTTTCAAAAATTGTTTCCCCAAGTCTGTGAGCAAACAAAGGGCTCAAATAAGCAATCATAAACAGCAATTACGTGAGAGAATAAAAAGAAAGGGCATATGTTAGGAGGAAATACCTTATTTGGATATATGGAAGCGGTCATCAGTAATGAGGGGATGAGATTATAGAAGCAGCCGAGAGCAAGAGAGAGAGAGAGGGAGAGCAAGAGAGAGAGCAAAAGAATCCTTGAGGCCACGAATTTTACGTAAATGGGTAACCAGAAATGGAGATTCTCAATCGAACTTTGATCCTTTTTTTTTTTTTAAATGGCGGTAATGAGAATCCCAATATGTGGGGCAGTTTGAAAGCTTTGTCATTTTCGAGACTTTGCCTCCATCCTCCTCACCTGACACGATGATCGCGTCGACTTAATAAGTGTTATGAAACGTCGACGTTCTCTTCTTAATCTTCTTGATTTCCTCTTCTCGTCAAATTCATCAATATTATCCCGAAATTACAACCCCAAAAAAACAGTCCAAACATTTTTCCTCAATTTTCAAACCTATGCTATATGCTAAAACTATCAAATTGAAGATATGTTACCTGCTAATTGAATTTTTATTTGAATATCCTAACAAAAGAATCATTAATTATATTTTAAATTATTATTAAAAATTATTTGTCTACTATCAATTTCATCTACTGCCTATATCATGAGTCATGACTGAATTAGGATGACAATTGTTTTAGTATCTACAAATATTATTTTCTTTCCTTGACCATTTTAAATTCACTTAATTAATTATAAGTATTTTTAATTGATTATCAATTCAATTTCTAATTTCAGTAGGCGCCTCTATTTCCACAAGGTCACTACCATTCTTATAAAATTAAATTATGCAGACAACAATACTTTATTTAAAATTCTCTACAAGCCAAGTAAAATTTATAGGTAACTTGTTACAAAGTTTTATTTATATTCTGTTTATTTATATGTAAGAAGGGTAATTTTTTTATTCTAAAAAAAAAAAGGGTAATTTTTTTTTATTTTGTTGTGAAATCCAAATTTGGTGTGTTAGATATTACAAATATATATTATTTTAGATTAATGAATTTAGAGTCTAGTATGAAAATGAAATTCAATTCAAAACTTTTACCTTTCCAAAACTACAATTTATATACATTAATAATGTTATCATATATTACTTTTTGAAGTTGATTATTTTTCTTATTTTATTCTTGTAAAATGGACAACAAATTAAAGACTCTCTTCAATTCAAAACTTTACTTTTCCAAAATTACAAGTTATATACATTAATATATTATCATATATTGCTTTTCAAAGTTGATAACTTTCTCATTTTATTCCTCCAAAAGTGACAGTAAATTATAGAATTCGCCCTCTCTTCAAGTTAATGGTTTCAAAAACCAACTAAATTTATTTATTGAATTAGTAAAATTAAAAATCAAACTATTGATCAATTAAATTAAATTTTAATTAGTTTTTAAAATTATTTTTAAAATATTGTAATGATAATTTTCTAATTTTTAAAGTTACTTTAATATTATTTTCTTAATTTTTTATTTTAAATAATTTTAAAATAAAAATAAACAATTCATTTTTAAAACATTACTTCAAACAACCTACCAGCAAGCATATATTATGATTATGTTAAGGAAGAGCTTCAATAAACAATATACAATGACAATATAATTCAATTTATATCCCAAAAATCACTATATTGATAATCATCTAAAGCCAATCATTGAAGAACATGTAAAAACAGGCTGAAACCAATAAGCAATATACTGTGACAATGTTCTGAACTGCATAAATATAATCATAAAAGCAAAGGAAAAAAAAATCACACAAAAAAAAAAAAAATTTCTAGGAAAACAGTTCTGCCATTAGCCTTTCCGCCACTCCCCAACCCATTTTCTTTCTTTTTTTTTTTGACTCGGACATCATAAGACCATCTCTCAATGACACCAATCCCATGCTCTCACATCCACTGTTTAACAATCTTGCACGTTTCATCTTCATTGCTCCAGATCAGGACCCACACCTCCGATAGAGTCAACGGCGCAGATTGTCTGGTTTCATATTATTTGTCATGACGACCGACAGATTCTGAGAGTACTCATGAAACCAGGTGAATATGAGTAACACTTGCACAAACGACATAAAAGAGATATTGGGTTGTTCATAGTCGTAGTCCCAGACACCACTCACTGCCGATTGGGTTATAGTTTGGCTGTTTCTTTGATATGGGGAGATAAACCCATCTCCGCCCAGTATATATTACCCACCAAACATCTCCCACTCCATTCTCTTTAATTAAAAAAAATAGAAATAATAATTTAATATCTTACACATATAAAAAAGTGGGGTCTTTAATATATCCATCCATTCTTGGCCAGTGCAAGGCATAGATGCTTTGTTGGGCTCTCCTCAGATTTGCTTTCTTTTGAACGGCACCAACACCAACCCCCTGTAACTGTAAGCCTCCCCTTGTTGTTCATGAGTTCTTCTCATTACTGCTCAACTGTGCTTCAAAGTTGCAATTTTTATTTTCTGTTTTCAATGTGTGATTCATTCATAAACACGATATGGTGATTGCCTCAATGGATGCTGAGCCTGGAAATGAGATCTAAATGACTTAATCAACACTCAATTTATTGTTGGGAAATACCCTTTTTGTTTATATGAATTGTTTGATATCAAACTGCGTGTTTTGAGATTGTTATTTCCCGAGTGTGCAAGTAAAGAATGGTTTTTGAGATCGTTTTGGTTAGCAGTTTATGAAACAGATGCTATAATTTTATGATTGTTGAGAAGATGCCTGGATGTGCAATGACACTGGATTATTTTGTGGTATAAAGAATTTAATTGAGGACATTTGCATAATCTAGTGATCGCTTTCTTTTTTCCGCTTCGATTATATGCTAAGCTGATTTCTTGTTTGTTAGAGTGCAACTTTTGCCTTCAAATGACCCGTTATATTGAGTCGCATGATTCTATTCATCAACAATTCTGGCTTCTAGTAGTAATGTATTGCTTTCTTTGCTGTGCACAATGCCATGGGAACGTAATAACTTGTAACTATCTACAATTTCTATGTATTATCTCCCTTCATGGTTGCTAGTTTTATCAACACTTGGTGATCAAAATCTGACTGCTATTCCAGATTCTATGCCTGCTGGTTCTTAGTAAGACTAGTTACATCAAAGATTTTACTTTGGCATTGCTTTGAACAGACTGCTAATCTTCCAAAATGAGAGGAGGCCTGTGGCAACTTGGTCAATCAATCACCCGCCATCTTTCTCAGCCTGGTAAGAAGGCGGTGGCACGTCGATATTTTGCCTCAGAAGCTGACCTCAAAAAAACTGTTCTGTATGACTTCCATGTTGCTAATGGTGGGAAGATGGTGCCATTTGCTGGATGGAGCATGCCCATTCAGTACAAGGACTCAATCATGGACTCTACTATAAATTGTAGAGAGAATGGTGGGCTATTCGATGTCTCCCATATGTGTGGGCTGAGTCTCAAGGGAAAGGATTGTGTTCCTTTTCTTGAGAAGCTTGTTATTGCAGATGTTGCTGGGCTTGCTCCTGGAACTGGGACTCTAACTGTCTTTACAAATGAGAAGGGAGGAGCAATTGATGATTCAGTGATCACCAAGGTGAAGGATGATCACATATATCTGGTTGTGAACGCAGGGTGTAGAGACAAGGATCTGGCTCACATTGAGGAGCATATGAAGGTCTTCAAGGCAAAAGGTGGTGATGTCTCATGGCACATCCACGATGAGAGATCTCTTCTTGCTCTCCAGGTGAATCCTGGTGTTCATCAAGTTGTTTCAGCTTTGGTCTTGGGTCTTTTATATGTTTCAAGTGCAAGTTCAAGATTTGATTTTGAAGCTCTATTCATGTTATTTCTTTTCATTGATTCCTTATAGCTTGTTCCTCTTCCTTTCTGTTAGTACACAATTTTTTCAGAAGGAATTATAGATTCTGATTTGATTAGATATCCAAGTTATGAATCTAATAGTTGGCAAATGGCATTACAAACTGTAAAAAGAGAACAAAGTTGGTGTCTTTTATTATGTGAATATTTATTTGCTGGATCATAAAGAAATTTCTTGACTTCTGCGGTACAGGGCCCTCTTGCTGTCCCGGTTCTTCAACACCTGACAAAAGAGGATTTGAGCAAGTTATACTTTGGGGAGTTCAGTATACTGGACATCAATGGGTCACAGTGCTTTCTAACTAGGACAGGGTATGATTTTTTTATCTCTGCTTCAGGTCCCCCCATTTATGTGTACTTAAATTAGCAAATTCACTTCATGGCAGTGTGTGAGAAGCTTTAACTTGGTTTTGGCGACCTACAGCTATGACTATATGTGTATATTTATCAAGAATAGGTCCTTTGGATGTATGCCTGCATCTGAGCTCCCAATTGGGATATCTGTAGTGCTTTTTTCATTAACTTGCACGTACTGTTTACTCAGTTTACACTTCTTTACCAGCCCTCCTTCTGTTTTTGCTGATTTTTTATACATTCTGACCAGTGAAGGCGGATTATAGTATTTCTGCTGAGTTTTACAGGTACACGGGTGAAGATGGATTTGAAATCTCAGTTCCTTCAGAGAATGCTGTGGACCTTGCTAAAGCAATCTTAAAAAAATCTGAAGGAAAAGTAAGGCTGACAGGGCTGGGTGCACGTGACAGCCTCCGACTTGAAGCTGGGCTGTGTTTATATGGTAATGACATGGAACAACACACAACACCTGTAGAGGCAGGATTGACATGGGCCATTGGGAAAAGACGAAGGGCTGAAGGTGGCTTTCTCGGTGCTGAAGTAATACTTAAACAACTTGAAGAGGGTCCAAAAGTCAGGCGTGTAGGATTTACCTCTTCGGGTCCGCCCCCTCGATCCCACAGTGAGGTTCAGGATGATAAAGGGACAAACATTGGGGAGATTACCAGTGGAGGATTTAGTCCATGCCTGAAGAAGAATATTGCCATGGGGTATGTGAAATCTGGAGCACACAAGGCAGGGACCAAAGTTAAACTAGTGGTGCGAGGAAAGGCATATGACGGAGTTGTCACAAAAATGCCATTTGTACCCACTAAATATTACAAGCCATCCTAACCCATCCTATGTGCTTCACCTCCTGAATTTTCTTATCTGTTCCTGTTTTCACTTGTTCTTATTAAACTGGAATACTTTGAAGAAAACTCTCAATTTTTCTGCCTGCAAGAAGCTCGTTTGGGACGTAGCTATATTTTATTGTTACCACACATGAATAATAGCATTTTATTGTTGCCAGACAAGGATAACAGCCCATGGTGCTTCAAATGGAAAGGAAAAAATTGTCACCTCATGATAATAAAATCAAAATCACGATGCCATTTACTTTAGTAATCAAACCTCGTTTCCAGAAGTTTATGAACGACCATGAACTTTGGTCTTTTGACAAAAACATATCGTTGGAAAAAGCAATTATAAGTTTTAATCTTGTTCTTTGCTAGAATGTCCTTATATTGAAGTTCTATGAATAATGAACAAGCCCATATCATTTGCAACAACAGTTCCTGGTAGTACATAACTAAATAAGAATTGGACAATGCAAACATCCATTGCCAGAAAGCAAGATAAATACAAAAATCAGAGAGATAAATACAAAAATCACAGAGACCCTGGTGTGAGTCCAACTTTTCCTTCATCCATCTAAATGAACAAACATTCTTCCATTCAGAAAGTAACATCATCAATTCAATTCTGTGTGACATGCAACATTAAGCAGTAGACTGGGCGTACTTTCATCCTTTATTTGATTATTAAGAAGTAGAACACAAATCACACAAAATAAACTAACATTGCAAGCATAAACTCTACATCCATTCCAAACTATGAATCACTGTTGACAACAATTGCCATTCATGAAGAATTACATCCTCGGGTCCAAACAATAGCAAGTTTACATCTTATTATAAATTACAATAACGAAAAATTCAAGACTTTCAAAAAGGAAAAAAAAGAGAGTTCAGATGATGAACGGAAGGACAATCAATTCACTTTTTCTAGTGTTACTTCTGAAGAGGCTAATATAACATAAAAGGATTCTTGTACCTTTTATCATCATTCTCAACTAACTGATGCGAACCAAACAAACAGAAATTCAGAACAACTCTTACCAAGATTGGATTTCCATTAGTCTCATATGTACTCAGCCTACTTTTTCCCTTTCTTTTTCACTGTTGTAGTACTTGTTCTTAGAAGTCTTCGCTTCCTTGTGTAAGCAAACTCACCAAATTTATGACCGACCTTTGCTTCAGTGATCTTGCAACGAACAAATGTTCTTCCATTGTAAATTCTTACAGTGTAACCAACAAATTCTGGTAAAATAACAGATCTTCTTGACCAAATTTTCTTGTTAGAAAGCAAATCTTTTTTCTTCTTCATTTTCAACAAAAATGCATCCACAAAAGGAAGTCTTGTTGCAACATGCTTTCTTACCTGTAACAACATAAATTGCACACTCAGAAGCAGCATTAGCAGATTCCTTTAGATAAAAGAAGATGAAGAAAAAGAAAAGCAGCAACTTCATGTCCAGCATGGATTACATCCTTCAGACAAATAAAAAGGATAAAAAAAAAAAAGAAAAAAAAAAGGTAGAATACACAAGATGATAACACTTACCCTTACATTCCCTTCATTTGAAGGTTGTTCTATCGCTGAGGAAAACGACCTGCTCAGCAAGGAAACAGGGGGATCCATTCGGAAAACTGAAATAACTTCCCTGTAGAACAAAAAATTGTGTTAATGAAATAAAATAGGCCATAATTGAAAATCAACAAGAGAAGCAAGCTTAATGCGTTGAAAATGGCAGGCCCTTATTTTAATATTTTCCAAGATATGCTGTAGGCACAATCACACTTCTTCATCTGCCACTTTCTTTGTCAACGAATAAGTGAAAGACAGTGAAGAAAAAACAAATATTCTGGGTAGTAAAACTTCCTCGTGTATAAATGTGTGTTATGGAAAGCGTAGAAAAGAATATGGGAGGACAAAGCAGAAAGCTGACCTTACAGGCTTGGAACCAACTGGAAATTCTTTAACCACATGAAATTCAAAGAAACCCACAAAACGGTATAAGCACATTGCGTAAATTAAGCAATGAAGTCATAAGGGAGAGAAAGAGAGAGAGAGGCATGATGAATTACCTAGATAACCATGGGAGCCAATGTTTGGCATGTTGCTTGACCATCTTCCAAAAAGGGATGTCTAAACAAGTGTAGACAAGCTCATAAGAATGGTTTAAGGAGGCAAAGCTAATAAGCTATACTTTCAGAATAAACCACAAGCAAGTAAAAACATTTGGAACAACAACACATCAAGATTTTTAAATCAGCCCAATAAAACACACAAGAAGTCGATTTAGCAATATCCAATTGGTGCCAAATAAGATCAGATAGATTCCCCAGTAATCAAATTTTACAACAAACAATTAAAGAAGGTGGCTAGGTTAAAAAACAACTGACCAAAGGAGAAGCGCCGCCAGAGAGAATTTTTCGCCTTACACTTGCCCACATCGTTGCTTCTCCAAACTAACAAGTAGAAGAACCCAAAATTTTGAAAAATTGATTATCCAGTCGAAGACATGACGAAGGGAAACATAGATGACAGATCGGTGAGGGAAGGAGCAGTAGCACAGACCTAATAGGCCTCGCACCAAACTAATGGTGGGCTGGACTCTTCCCCTGAAATGCCCAGCCATAGATGGACACGACATTAGAGTTAATAGGCCTCATATGTCAGCCTCAATAACAAGACCAAAAATTCTGATAAAATACTACTTCTAATAATAATAAGAAGAAGACCAATTCCACACATTCCAAGGTTGAACTTGCTCACATTTGAAGAAAGTCAAAATCCAATATTCCCAAAAATTAGGGAAAGGCAGCCACCAAATCCAGACTTCCTCACATTTCTTTGCATGAAAATTTCTAACTACCCACCTTTCAGTTATTTAAAATTTACATATTCAATTCTATTCCTTTAAAAAATAAAAAAACTTTGTTTTTATATCTATAAATTGAATTGGGTCGAAAAAAAATTTCTAAGAATTAAACTAAGTCAAATTAAATTTTGAATTTAATCAAATTAAACTAAACCAAATTATTCAATTTTATTTTATTTTTTATTGAACCGAAGTGATTGCTTAACACTATTCGTATCAATCAAAGATCAAAAAACAACTAAATTAATTATGATTATAATTAGTTTTTTTGGAATATCGATAATATTTAAAAGCAATTTCAAACTCTTAGAATTTAAACTCTTGCCAGTCTTAATCCAGCAAGCTATTATTCAAATGATTATAATTACTTTCTTTACAATTATAAAGTTATTCAACAATTTGGGCAACGCAGTATATATATATATATATATATATATAGCAGGAAACTAAGAATAATAAGAAAACAATTCTCTTTTTTCTTGTCAAGAAGAATAAACAGAAAAAATTGAGTACTTTTAATTACATTTTTACTGTATGATATAGAAAAATAATTTGTCAAGAATTACAAAAGAATGAACCAATGAGGATTAGTTATGGACAAAAGTATTCCAATTGTCAAAAGAGCTTGCTACCGAATTCATCTATGATACTAGAAAGATCTCTAAGTTCTGATAAGCTTCTTCCAAGCTGTAAAGCCACTTTCATTTCAAACATTTCTCCATCCTCTCTTCTCTCCAAATCTGTTTCATCTAGTGTAGACTCTATTGATTCCTCCAAAAGAGCAAAGAAGCCAGCGCAGTTCCTGTACATTTCAACCACCATACCAATTTGGCCAGCATGCTCAAATGTATTAACTGTAGTAGCCAATGCACCTGCAGCCACTGCCACTATTGCAGCCCAAGAGCCATTACCTACAAAAGCAGACCCAGCCGCTGCAATGCCAGTGAGCAACGGACCTGAGATGGCTAATATCTTATTTATCTTTAATGCCAAGTTGCCTAGTCTCGTGTAATCTTCACTGTCTTTTGCTCTTATAACTTCAATAACCTCCCTCATCTCTACTTCCAGCTCCTCATTCCATGCATTATTAATCTTATCATTTGGTACTATCGTGCCTTTTCTCTTTAAGTCACGATGATGACCTTTGGACCACCAAACAGCAGGCTCAAACTTTGCAGGAAATTTCTCAATCATTTTTCCTAGCAAAGGAAGTGGGTACGCTCTATCAAGAGCCAGTACCTTTTCCATTGAATCCTTCACGTCCATCTCAGTAGGATCATAAAGGGCAAGTGTAGTTTCAATTTGGCTATAAAGCTGCCTAAACAATCTGGTGGCGTTACGTTGCTCTTCTGCTAGCTGAGAAGGCTGGATTTTGTTCATGATTATCAACAACCCTGTGGCCGCCGAGAATAAAAGAGTTGATGATAGCTTGAAAGCCAAAAGGGGAACACCTGCACCTCCACTTGCGGCAACCCCGACCATGGTTGCAGCCGTGAGAGTGATCATGTTAATGGAGTTCAAAAAAAGTTTGTTCCAGTTGTCACGTTGCTTGCCCACGTTCTTGTGCATCTCTACTCTATCGGCTACAGCCTCTAAGATGGCATAAAGCTGGGCTACTGCCTTATTAGAAGTAAAAGTGGGATCAATAAAAGGTTCATCTATTGTTGTGGTAGGAGAGTTCCTTTTTAATGGGATATCGGTGTTGGTGAACTGATCTTTAAACATAATTTCATGCACCAAATTTCTTTGTGGTGCTGGGAAACGTATTTTTAGAGGTTTAGGGACAGAAATGTTTCTTCTTGATGAACAAATAGTAGAGGAGGAGGAAGAGGAGAATAAAAAGTGTGAAGTTTGTAAGGAAGCCATATGGGGTTTTTAGTTTAGATTTCTTTCTATGTTATCTTTTATCGTGGCAGGCAGGAGCAGAAGCTGATAATGGAGGTGGAGACCCAAAGGAGCGTATTTATATTGGGGATTTTGCGGGCTGATGGTTGAAAGCAAGATGAGACTAGACCAGGCGCATTTGACTGGACTCATTCTCTCCTCGGACATTGACAAATATAAAATTTCAAAGTGATCTGATTAATAGATTTTATGCATTCATTTGTTTAATTTGTTACACAAATTTATATCGGTTAAAGTGATAAAGAGAGTATATTTTATAATTTTAAATTTAAATTTATTGATAGAATGTCGAAATTAGTTCAGAAAAGAGATGTATTTGATTATAATTAGATTTTTTAAAATGACATTAGTCAATCAATTTTTTGTTAGATTAGTTCAATCAGTTTAAAATAAATAATATATTTTAAAACATATATTGACTGGACTCATTCTCTCCTCAGACATTGACAAATATAAAATTTCAAAGTGATCTGATTAATAGATTTTATGCATTCATTTGTTTAATTTGTTACACAAATTTATATTGGTTAAAGTGATAAAGAGAGTATATTTTATAATTTTAAATTTAAATTTATTGAGAGAATGTCGAAATTAGTTCAGAAAAGAGATGTATTTGACTTAGGAAATAATTAGATTTTTTAAAATGGCATTAGTCAAACGATTTTTTATTAGATTAGTTCAATCAATTTAAAATAAATAATATATTTTAAAAAATATATAATAGAATATAATATTAAAAAATTATTTTTTATTATTTAAATCTTAAGTAAAACATTATAATTTTAAAAAAATTAAAATTTTATCACAAAATCATATAATTTAAAGTGAACCAATTTATTACAATTCTTCAATTTTATTAAGTTTGGCTGATTTAATTAGTTTTAATTAATTTTTTAATAATTTAATTTTAATCCTAACTAAACCAAACCTATTAAATTATTTTTTACTTTACTAATTGGACCAATCATTCCGATTTGATTCTAAAATGCTATACATAATTTAAATTGTTTATCATTAGATTTAGCAATGTATAGCAATGCGTGACGATGACCGATACCATTCATGTTTAGACCAACATTTGATTTTTTTTTTTTTTTAAATAGATATACAATTTTGTAGGTCAATGTTTGATTTTTTTTAAAGAAAAATATAAATATAAATTTATAAGTTTACTTCTTCTTCCGTATATGTTAAAATTTAATTTTGTATACATTTGATTTCACATTTGTTTATTGACATTTAGCGATTAAATATTCAAACATTAAAAAAGTATTTAATAAATATTAACGATCAGTATTTTAATTTAAAAATTAATATTTAAAAAATATAATTAAATACTGAAAGTTATTTTTTTTTTGGCATTTGAATTTTTTTAATATTAATTTTATATTTATTATTATTTACTATAATATATATAAGTATTTCATAATGAAAATTAATTAAAATATAAAAATAATTATTTTTTTATTATTTTATAATATAACAACACATTTTAACTTCTAAATTATCAAATATTTTTATATTTATTGATGACTCGTAGCTAAATCTTGATCACTAATTATTAATCTATCTTAGATGATGCTAAACCAAATGGAACCTTTATATTTCAGTTATCAATTATTTATAAATATATTTTATATCTGTAAACAATCAAAAGCAATTTTGAAAAGAACTACATTATCATCTGACAAAAGTTTTTAAAATATATAATATTAACATTGAATTTTATTTATTTATTTATCCTTTCTCTATATTACTCCACTCCAAATTTTATTGTTGTGTCTCCTACATACGTACTTCGCAGCTCTTTCCCTTCCCACGCCATAGGGAAGCCTTTTTTTTGAGAATATTGATTGTTGTTGCTTAAAAAACTGTAGAAATTAAAAAAAATGGTACGCGAAATAATAAAAAAATAGAAAGACTGATTTGTGCGACCCAGGCAGCAGCTCCGTTTGAATACTCAACTTTAAAGATATATTGTAATTAATAATATAAAATGAATAGTATGCTTTCTTTATAGAATTGTTCTAAATTGCATACTTACAAATCAAAATACCAATCCAAGTCAATTGAATAAATAAATATTTGATTCGTTTGATCATAATAAATAAATGTTTTATTTCTATATATGGTTAAATTTTTAATTATAATTATAAAAGTTGAACAAATTGGCAAAGATAAAAAAATAAAAGATTTAAATATTAATTGTACTTTCTTTCAAAATTAACACTATATATAAGACAATTTAACTAAAAATTAAATTATTGAATTTTTTTAATTTTATTATCTATAAAAATGGCTCTAATGTGTAATATATATTATGATTTTATTTGTTTTTTTGTTATTGAAGGTAAATATGAGAAAAAAAAAATTTAGATGACAAAATTATAACTTTGAACTAATATTATAAAAAATTTTAGTTTACATTTATCTGATACATTGAATACTTGATTTTCATATTATATATATATATTACCCTCACAAAAAAAATATTATAAAAATTAGTGCTATTTTCTACAAATGTTGTGTAGAAAGCTATTACAATTAAATTTATAAATATTATCACATATATTAAGAATTTTATAATTTATAAATGCTCTAAATTAAATTTTGTATTATTATTTAATATCTATTGTGCTTGCTAGAGTTGTATTAGATATAATTATTAACAAAGTTCAAACCATCTACAAAATAATCATAAACTGAATAAATATTGCGCCTATTAATATTCTAACATGAAGATTAAATTTCTTCTGACATCATCTAATAAATACCAAAATAAATTAAAATTAAATTATACTTAATTATTATTAGATGTAATAATTGTTTATATATTGTTTAACTTTATTTACAAAGATGAGAATATTTCATTGCTTAAGTATTATAATACGTAAATATATACTAAAATCATATTCAATTTTATATTAAATTAATACTTTTAATTATATATTTCATACTTTTGTTATGAGATCTATATAATTATATATTGAACGTGTATTTTATTTAGTATATTTCTATTGGATATGACTATTACTATATAATCCATGATTATTCATTAAATCCATTAAGTTAATCAAAGAGATAATAGTTTAATTTATATTGCTATAATCTAATATGAATTAAAATTTTTTGATATTTAATTGAATAGGATTACTATGTAAACTAAAAATCACGTGAAGCAAAAAATGAGGCCATATTGAACTATTATACTTGTATATTCTAAAAACATTATCTAAAAGCTAATTTAAAATATGGTTAAAAATATTACTACATATTTAAAGTATTTTATCATACAAAAAAGAAATAAATTAGAATAATTGTATTTTAATTTAATTATTTATATTGTAATATATAAAAATACATTACCTATGGTAAAATTTTACTGGACATATATATTTATTAGGATAATTTATATTCATAGTCATCAAATGAAGACCAAAATTTTATGATGATCATATTATCATGAAAGTCATTAAACTGGTAATAAATATTTTAGATCAATTTTTATGATGAGTTTGTCAATGAATAAAGTCCAATTGATCCATAAACTTTTTAAAAAATTGCACGAGTCCATATTAATTTTTTTAATTAATTTGAATCCCTCATTCAAATTTAAGGATTATTTAAATCTAAAATTAATAAAAATAATTTAATATATTTAAATTAATGAATTTATTAAAATAAAAAAAACTAAAAAGTTTTTTTTCCTCAAATGTATATGCACAATTGCATATATTAGTAAGACTTAATGATTCAAAACTAAAACCTTTATATGAATTTTTAAGTATATTCAAAATTTTTAATTGAGTCAATTACACTCTAATTTGATGAATTGATTTCAATTATAATCCAAGTCAGAATAAGAACGTAGTAAATTACATATTTAAACTCAATTGACCTTTACAATTTTTGAATTAGTTAAATAAAACTCAAAATTAAGTTTAAAACTTAATTAATATGATATTTTTATTTTTTATTCACTTTTATATGATGAATTTTAAAATTAAATTTAAATTTTAAAATTAAATTTATAATTCATAAAATCTCTCAATCTCTCATTTTTAAAAAATTTTCGCTAAATCTTCATTAAAATTTTAATTTTTATATTTTAAACAATAAATTATTTAAACTATTTAAATTAAAAATTTCATAAAAATATTTAAAAAATAATTACTGAAACTTAATTAAGATGATACTTTTACCTTTAATTTAATTTAATCTAATTGTCACTTAATTAAATTTATTATGTAATTTTATATGATAAATTTTAATTTTGTATTTTAAAAATTTAGATTTACAATTCATAAAATCTAACAATCTCTCATTTTTTTTAAAAAATATTCTCAATCTCTCCTTAAAAATTAATTTTATATTTAAAATAATAAAGTATTTAAATTATTTAAATAAAAACTTCTAAAAAGTATTTTTAAAATTAATTATAAGAGTTTAATTAAGATGGTACTTTTATTTTATATTTAATTTAATCTTTGTTGCTTAATTAAATTTATTATATACTTTTATATGAAGAATTTTAATCTTTGTTGCTTAATTAAATTATTATATATTTTTATATAAACAATTTTAATTTTATATTTAAATCAAATTTTTTAAAAAAATTTAAACTTATAATTCACAAAATATCTCAATCTATCTTTAAAAATTTTTTCTCTCGATCTCTTCTTAAAAATTATTTTTTATATTTTAAGAAATAAATTATTTAAACCTATTAAATAAAAACTTCAAAAAAATATTTAAAAAATTAATTACATGAGCCTAATGAAGATGATACTTTTATTTTTTTTTATTAAAGTTAATCTTATTTTTCTTAATTAAATTTATTATATACTTATTATGATAATTTACATATAAATCTCTCAATCTCTTACTAAAAAAATTCCTTATCTCTCTTAAGAAAATTAATGTACATATTTTAAATAATAAATTATTTAAACTATTTAAAATAAAAACTTCTAAGAATATTAGAAAAATCAATTTTATGATTTTAACCTAAATATTTTAAAAAAATTTATTGTTGAAATTAAAATAAAGATTTATTAGTTTATTAGTTAAATATATAAAAATAAAATGTTTATTAATTAAAAAACATAAAAATAATATAAAATTAATCATTTATCCACCAGCATAAAAATTAAAATTTTAATATTTTGTAAAAAAATTAATTTAAATTAAGTATAATTATAAATATTATCTTAATAAAATTTAAATTTAATTTTGAATCTGATTAAATGATTTAACTACCACTTTTAGACCACAAATATGATAGTTAAGATAATGACTATAAAGATGTGATTATTATTTTTAGTATTTTTAAGGTGTCACATAAGTGTGACATCTTAAATAGCAACTACATAAATGTGATTGTTATTATGATTTCTAAATAGTGATCATCTAAGTGTAGTCACTATTTTTAACTCTTTAAGGTGATATCAAATAAATCATTTAGAAATCACATATTGTGATATCTAAATAGTAACCATGTAAGTGTGGTCTCTATATACACATATATATTATTAATATATAATTATATTGTCATATTATATATATTATATTTATATTATATATTATAATATTTATATACATTATAAAAATTATAATATATAATATATATAAATTGTAAATATATAAATATAATATTTTATTTTTTGAACTTCAATATATTTAATTATAATAATTAATTAATAATTTAATAATTATTTAATGTATTTAATAAATATTATATTTTAAAATTATTTTATTTAATAATTAATTAATATAATTGAGAAATTTTGTTATTAATAAATTTGAGAAATAATATTTTAATTTTACTACTAAATCAAAATATTTTAACGTTACTTATTTAGGATTCATTATACTATATAGACAAATGAAAGGTCTTGGATTGTAGAGCCGATGAAATGACGGCGTGAGAAGACTTGTCAATCCTCATGATGTGATTACACATTTTGGACAAGTTTTGATCAAATATCTATCATCTTTTATAATTAATTTTATCATATTCTATATCTATTTTATTTATTTTCTATGATTATGTATTAAAAAATTTATATATAATTTGATAGGATGTTTATCATTATATTTTTTTGATATATCAATTTTGTATTAATTTTATTTATTTTTTTAATCGTACATCAAAATTTTTAGCAGCAAAATACGATCTCAATTTAGTATTATTACCATTATGACTCTATTTGATACGCCAGATTTAGTGTATGATTATAAAAAATGAATTAAATTGATATCAAATTTAATATAACTAAATATAAAAATAAATAATATTCAAGCAGATTTTTTCAAAAATTTTAAGAAAAAAGAGAAATAACTTCCAAACAAAGCAGTTATTCAAATACTTGAAAGATGTAGTAATAGTTTTAACATATTTATAAAATTTTTTAAGTCTTACCCATGCCGTACCCAAGGTCATATTTGAGCCTTGGTGTTAAAATTTTTTTCTTCAAACAAAAAATAGAAATTATTTAAATATTTTTTCTTTAAATTTTGTACAAAAAATAAATAAAATGTTTGAATGTCTTGGATGTTACAGCTTTTTTCTTTTCTCTTTTTTCTTCAAATAACAAATATAATTTGTTCAAATATTTTTTTCTTTTCTTTTTTTCAAATTATGTACAAGAAATTGGGTATTATAAATTTTTCCTTTTTTCTTCAATTAAAAAATAGAATTTATTTAAATATTTTTTTATTTTTTATTTTCTTTTTTCTTCAAATTCTGTATATTAAATGAATAAAATGTTTTGAGTAGCTTTGGTGCTATATTTCTTTTTCTTTTTTAAATAAGAAACATAATTTGTTTTATATATTTTTTTTATTATGAACAAAAACTTTAATGCCTTAGGTGCTATAATTTTTTCTTTTTTCTTTTATTTTTTTGTCAATTTTTGTATAAAAATGAACAAAATATTTGGATACCTCGTGTAATATAGAATCACAAATAAAAAACATAATTTGTTCAAATATATATAGGATTGGAACAAATTCTATATAAAAAATGAAGAAATTCTATATTCAAATGTATACAAATTTTATATAAATTTTGAGCAATAAATGAACAAATTTTTGTACCTGAATTGAATAAATTTTGTATCAAAAAAATGAGCTAAAGTTGATTTAATATGATTAGTGTTACTATCAAAATCATGTTTGGTTTATTGCAATTTTTTTAAATATATAAAAAATGAATCAAAAAGATGCAAAATTTAAAACAAATAGTTATTTTAAAGTGAATAAATTTTATATTCGATGTACAAAAAAAAAAAAGAAAAATTATATCAACATTGTTAGTATTGCAGAGTACAACACCAATCAGTATTTTATTATTATTATTATTATCGTAATTAGGCAAATCATTGATACTTACATACCAAATATTTTCTTGACTATTTGAGTTAGAGAAAACAAAAGCTACCAAGTGAAATTACGATGTATCAATATATTAAAATTCAAACTAGGCAGATCAATTGGATTAATTAAATTGAAAATTATATCATTTTTAATTTTTTAAAGTTATTTTAATTATATTTATTAAATCAAAACTCATAAAGGCAAAGAAATTTTTTTAAAAAAAAAAGTAAATAAAGTTCAAAGTTTGGAATTGTTGAAATCCTAATTTTGTCTTGGATTAGGTGAACTTTGCTGGTTGCTAATATATAAAAGAAAAATGATTTATGTGTTTAATTGTGATAATCTCTATTAATAAATAAGATATTTTTTAATTTAAAAAAATATTAAATACTTAAATATAAAATGTAAAGATAAAAAAGGATTTAACCGTACATGGTAATTAAAATTTAATCGTATTTTCATTTTTCCTTAAAATAAATATTTGTTCATTTCACAAAAATAAATTTATTTATATTTTTATATAAATTCAAAATTGATTAATAAAATTAAAATAATTATTTATATTTATATTATTCAAATTATAATTAAATAATGACAAGATATATTTATTGATAATAAGGTATATGAAATAGGAACATATTAAAATTAATAAATTAATTATATACTATATTTCAAAAAGAAAAATAAATTATAATATGAGATAGATGAAAAAGAAAAATAAAATATTTTTTATGGGACAATTGGAGTTTATATATATATATATATATATACACACACACATATAATGACCAAAATATAAAAGTTTGCTATTTTTATTTACATTTTACCTTTAAAAATACTTATGACACATCAACCATTTAACATATTCATAACTTGACTTGTAGGCATTATATTTTATTATTTATATATGACTTTTAAAATTCTAAAGTAAAATTAATTAATAAATTCTTAAAAAAATAAAAAAATAGAAATTATCAAAAATAAATAAACTGAAAAAGAATAAGATGAGAAGTAAGCCAAAAAGAAAAGGACAAAAACAAAAGCTCTATTTTATTGTCAAATGACAAAAACCATTTCACAAAAACATTATTTTATCCAATTACAAAAACATTATTTTATCCAATTACTTTAGCAAATCACCATTATTTTACAATTTTTTTTTACCATTTCAATACAACACTAAACACAAAAAAAAATAAAAAAATAAAAACATATCAAAAACAAAAATGCACCTTCTCATATTCAAGGTACTAGAAGATTCAACCATAATCTCTTAGTTGTATTAATTTAGCATTACTATCAAATGAGAGAGAGTTGAGTAGAGAGTTTAATTCTAATCCAAATCTCTAATTTGTGTCTTTGAATTCTAATTTTTGTTGCTGCCATAAAAGAAAAAAAAAAAAAAAGAAAGAAAAGTAAATAAATGGCAAGTTTGTTTTGATAAAAATAGGTCCTTTAATGAGCAATTGGTAATTTCATACCTTGACAAAATCAACTTTGCCACATGTTTATTTGTTTTATATATCATATCCGTGACTGATGTCCACATCAGCAATTTCAAATTTGACCTGCTAAAATAACTTTTGTAACTAATTTACATGTTGCAACACTTAAGCGGAACAAATATACGTTCAAACACTACGTTGTTATTTTTGAACAAATTCACACACCAAATTTGTCCTTTTTCCTTTATCTCCCACCATTATCATTATTTGGTGTCAAATTTAATCTCAGTTTTCTGCCCAAAAAGAATCAATATAAGCCAATCAATTTATTGCCTACGTGCATAGAAACAGAATTGATAATACTAAGGGTGTTAGCTTTAACATACAGGCCACAATTTATTCTTTATTAAATTAGTCGCACCAACAGTATTCCTGGCGACAGAGGCGACGCCTATCAGCCTCCCAAACTCATTCCAGTTCTTGGTGCTCATTGTAGTCTCTCTTTTCCTCCCCTAATCTGAAACCCATTAATGCCATGGATCGCTGAAGCTCACAATTTATTTGAATTTTCAGTTATTTATTTTGGTAATCATATAATTGGTAATAATATAAATCAATTCACCCATCAGACCATGCATTATCCTTTTTTTTTTTTTTTTGGGATTTATCATATTCTAAGTAAAGAGAGCCAGTAAAATAATACTTCTTATGTTTAAAAAAAAATTATCACTTTTTATTTTTTATATTATTAAAAAATACATTAAATATTTTATCAATTTATATATTTTTATCTATATTAATAAGTTAATAAATATATTTTATCTAACTTAATAATTAATAGAAATAAATTAAAAAAAATCATAAATATTCATAATTTAATAAAAATAAATATATATTTTAAAACATCTAAAAAAGAAATAATAAATAACTTTTTAGGATTAAGTAAGCGCATATTTCCTATGTATTGTTCTTCAATCTTCACTTTGAATAGTGAGATCATTTGTGCACCCCATTTCATTGGCCATTACTATTATATACTTCGAGGTGAATGTCAAATTTTTTACTTTGACATCCTTAATCTTTAAAATATTCATTAATACTCTCCCATATACATGCATACAATTTGTTATTTGCAATTTTAAACCTTTTTTTTTACAAAAAAAACCCATTAATTTGAAGCCTAATGACTTAATTATGGAAGCAGCGAGAACCCATGAGTAGCCATATCTAAGGCTCAGAGGAGAGAATATAAGAATATGAATATCCCTGCAGCCGAGACCGTGAAAATAAATTACTCTTTGCTTGTTTTGTCATTGGCTAATCCGCCCCAATGGAAAAATTCTTAGATCAATCCTATTCATCAATTAAAATTATAAAATTTTTATTATATATTTAATATGTGATATTATATTTATAATTAATAAATAAATATATTTTATATATAATTATATATATTTAATTTAATAAATTTTAAATAAATTATATTATATATTAAATATAT
>CATIWR010227733.1:0-24211 GCA_949677035.1 Omphalea diandra | reverse complement strand
GTTTTCAAGCTCACACCCAACTTGTACAACTTGTGTTTTGATGGCTCACACACAACCTTACAACAATGTGTTTTTAGGCTAACATACAACCTCACTCAAGTGTTTCACTAGGCTCACACTTAAACCTTTCTTGAAGTGTTTTTATAGGCTAACACTGCAACCTTACAACTTAGTGTTTAATGCTCACACCTAACACTTACAATTTCATAAAGAAAATTGAAAAAAAATGAGTAGCAAAGATTGAGAGCTTTAATTACTTGAAATAAATTTCTTAGCAACCTTATTCATGGTTGTTTGGTGGAGTATTTATACCCAAACTTTACCAAAGAGATATTGTAGATCATAGCTCACAAAATCTTTGAGACATTCTTGACAGATTCTGCATTAAATGCTTGACAGTCTCAATTTGCGGTCGCTACTACTCATTAGCAGTCGCGAAATCCAAATTTTTGAAGGAAAATGTTGTTTGTGTCTAATGGCTAGTCCACGTGACAGTTTCTGATTAGTTCACCATGAAAATATAGTCGTTGCTCTTTTACCTACTTTCAAAAGTCGCGGTCGCGAGCTTTCTTGTATAGGATGTGACAAAGGACGCGAATTCGTCTGTCAAAAATGGTTATCTTCTTCTTTACAATTCACGGTCGCTACCAACAAAATGCCTTCGTAAAATTTGACTTCCAACGGTTTGCTAAGACACATGTCATGTTGTGACTGTGGACTTGCTTCCCTTTTGAGTCACTTCGAAATTCGTGGTTGCAACTAGGGCATGACACACACAGCGATTTCATCTATCAATTTTGGACTTTTTCATTTGAATGAATCGCGGCCAATAATGACTCTGCGATTTCGCCTGTCTACTTTCTAGCAATGCTTCTTCACATATCGCAGTCGTGAATACAAAGTAGCGATCGTGATTTAGAAGTCATTTTTCATACTTGAGGAATTTTTGAGCTTCATCCAACTTCCAATTTTAGATAAAAACTAAAGGCTAGAAAATAGCACTAATTTGAAATATTAGACATGATCATTCTCCTTTGTCAAGATCAAAAGAGGTTCAAGACTTGGGTTAACTATCTTAGTCCAACACAAGGGCTTCCTCAAACAAAATATAACTTTAAAGAAGAGGATAACTCTCTCTCACTCAAGCAATAATATATTTGAAGTATACTTACAAAGTATGCTTGATCTGATTGAAAGTATTGAGAGAATATTTGGAAAGCTTGTTCTTCAAACTTTGTTTTGAAGTTAACACTTGTAAGCTTTAAATAATGAATTTTTCTTTATTGCTAAATCACTCTTAGTTCACCCTTTTGATTTGAAAATAGCTTTCACAATAGAATACCCGCTTAATGGAATAGTTCTCTTCTTGTTTCTATTAAGATCAGGTCTTTTTTTTAGGTTGAAACACAGAACTAGCAGTTAGAAAGAAAGTTGTCACTTTATATTATAGATGTTGACATTCAACGATTGTTAGGAATTCTCCACGCATGTTGTTGAGTCATCAACCATCATTGATTTCATGAAATTGGGTGCTTTTCAAGTACAATACAACTTCAATGGTCATTGGTACTAACAAAACAACCATTGGGATTAGCTGTTAGAGAGAAGTTTGTCTTAACGCTCCTCCTTTGACTTTCTTATTTGTTAATTCAACTAACTTCAATGGTTGTTGGGTATTCTCAATGTTTGTTGGGCTTCAATATAAAACCTTATTGAAATATGAATAATGCCCATTATAGATTTCTATGAAGGTGTGAACTTAAGGCTCTATTTTCTAAGATCTTCAACAATACTTCAATGGCTATTGGTGAACTTCTAATGCCCAGTGACTATCCTTAATGCCTATTACATTATTAAGAGTGCCTCATTAAAGGGTCTAAAAATTTTAGCTCAGTCTAAAGAGCTTTTTTAATAATTATTTGTAAGATCCAACACCCATTTTGAGATCCGGAGAGTTTTGCTCAATTTAAGTCACTTGGTCCAACACTTATTACGAAAATACAATGCCTATTGAGAGATCAAGAACAATGATCATTGCAAAATTGCAAGGCCCATTAAGAAGTTCAATGTGCATAGCTCATATGTTTAAGTTATCCAATGTCTATTGTAATAGAGGACAACACTTGTTATGAGATCTATAAGACTTTGCTCATGCTACAATGATATTCTAACATCTATTTTATTCCTTCAACACTCGTTGCTAAAGTCATAACGCCTATTGAATTATGGCAATAGCCACTAGACTATCAAGCTTAGTTTGTTTGATCTTTATTCTCTTAATACTTAGAGTTTCCAATTATAACTCTTTTTCCAATCATCATGGTTCAATGAATTGATGTACCTATAAGAATTAACATAGATAACTTGGACAAAGGTTAGCTCTTAGATGTATTTGTGGTCATTAAAACAAGACTTGGTTTAACATTCTCTCCCTTTTTGATGATGACAAACAATCTATTAAATTTAATTAATCTTAAAAACCCAATAGATGTACATCATATATAGTCAATCAATCTTTAACTCCCCCTTAAGCATATCAATATGTTTAAACTCCCTTTGTAACATGGGCTTCTCCTTTAATAAGAGATCATCTTTGGCAATATTTCCAAATATTTTGCTCATAAACATTTCGCTCATATTACTCCCCCTTAAGCTCATATTATATGCACCATTATATTAAGTTCACATTTCTTATTTCTCCCCCTTTGTCATTATCAAAAAGAATCAAACAACAATAGCAATAGAATATAGAGCATATAGAAAAAGAATATATACAAAGAGTTAACTTTTCATTATAAAAGCAATGTTGTCTAATACATCAATTATTTTTGAAAACAAGTACAAAAAGAAATAAAATAAACTAGCATCATGAGGGGGTAAGGTTTAAGAGGGAGAGGTAGGAGTTTGATCTTGAAGTTCTAAGGATGGTTGAGGTTCTATGAGGTGCTTTTGATTTTTAGGTTCTGTTGGTTCCTTAGACTTTTGTTCCTTAGGCTCATATGCTGCATCTAGTTCCTTGGAGGGAAAATCTTTGGGATCTTGACTTGTCTTAGGTGGAACATCTTGCTGCTTTTTAGTACTTAGAGTCATTGGTTGCGTATTCAACCCTTTTACTATCCAATCCAGTGTTTGGTTGATGTCCTTTATCTCTTTTTAAAGTTTTTGAACTTTATGGTATAAAGAGATAGTAACGGACTCAACTCTTCGAGCAACATTAGTAAGGTTTTCAATTGTTCAAAGGAAGTGAGAGATGGAGTAGATGTATAAGGTGCACTGGTTCCAATTCCATCTATTGTGGCAACCCCTGCTCTGATAGCTTATTCAACATCCTTATTTTCCTCTTCCTTATACACCTTCTTGATTAATCCAGTATCAAGTATTTGTAAGATCCTCATGCTTAATAGCATATGCTTATAAATGGGCTCATTGTGAGTCTACTTTTCCAACACTATATTCTTTTCTTTAAGCTCTTCTTCAGTTTGGGGGATGACTTTCACATATTTTGTAATATTTATGATGTAATGAGTCATCACAAATTCGTTTTCCATGTCCACTTGCCCATTTATTCTATGCATCAAGAACAGAGGAGTATTCAACTTTCGTTTGTTCTTCATGCACTAGAGGTAGAAGAGATTTGTTATGGTACAATTTCCATTAGATTGGTCTTTTCCATTGATGTTCTAAGTGATGGACCTGTGGGCAATCATTAAGTCTTGTCTTTAGATCTTAGAAACCTTGATGTTGTTGTTATTATAGTTACTTCTTCCATCAGTGATGGACTTTTATAATTGATTAACTTCAACTTTAACAATTGGAGGAGTCTCTGTGAGACCTTTGTTAGATGTATCAAAGCACCTAGCTAAGTCATTTGGTCTTAGTGTGTACTTATTCCCAAATAACCTAAACTTTATTGTGCCTTCTTGAGCATATACTTCACAATCACTACCTAACATTTTCAAGAGTGTTAAGAACTCTACTGTCAGCTTTCAGTAAGAGGGTTCCCTGCGATGGCAAAATAGTTGCCTAATCATGGCCATTAACTCTTTAACTTTTTCAACCAGCCCATACCTTTATTAGTCATTCCACTCTAAGAATTTCCCACCTTAAGATGTCTCTTTAATAATTTTAGAGCTAATTCTTTTTCCTTTTCACTTTTGAGATGAAATTGCTAAACCAAAAGGAGTAGTTGAAGGTATGGAAGTTTGCTCTATTTTGGTGGTCTTCCTTTTCCCCTTTGAATCTTGGTCAGTTTTGGATTTCTTTTTCCACTACGAGTCTAAGGTTGAAGTTTCTACAACTTATTTCTTTTGCTAAGCCAACATTGAAGCCAAATTATGTTAGATCTAGCTTGGGACTTTTTGTAAACCAAGCTTGTTATGATGATTACAAACACATCTAAAAAATACTCATGTCTGAGTTTATGTCAAATATCTTATAGATACATCAATTTATTGATTAAAAGCCTTGAAACGAAGTGTTTTTTTTTTTTTTTGAAAAATTCTAAATATTCAAAGCCAGTGGATGTTTTAGAATTTCAATGGGCATTATGACTTCACCAACGGGAATTGAAGATATACAACAGGTGTTGAAGTGACACCCAACTATCAATTAAGGATTGTGGACCCCTCAACCATCAACTCTTTTATTGCACAATAGGCATTGGATATTGAAAGCTCTTAAGCTTCATAGGCAAACCTTCTTAATAGGCATTGCATTTTCATAATGGGCATTGGTGATCGATACCTCAATAGGTGTTACATTTTCACAGCAAGCATTAGACCAAATGACTCAATGTGAATAGAAACCTTAAAGTCTTAACACAGGCATTGGACATATACCAACAGGCATTGGAAAAGCAACTAAGCAAAGTTAGAGCCTTTGGACTCTCTAACGGGAGATGATAAAATGTTCCACAAGTATTGGGACACTTTTCAACGAGCATTAAACCAAAGCCAATAGTCGTTGAAACATTGTATAAAATCTTAAAAAATAGAGTATCAATCTTATATTCTTTCAGAGATGTTTCAACAAGCATTGTCCATATCCCAAAGAAGTTAAAGTGTAATTGCAACAAGCATTGAGTAGATCCAATAGTAGTTGGAGAAGTTGGTGACTATAAAAATTAAAAAAGTCAAAAGAGGAGCATCAAGATGGATCTCTCTGTAATAGCTAGTTCCAATGGGTGTTTCAATGAAATCATCGACCGTTGAACTTGTATTTTCACCCAGAATGAGCATGGAGATAGTCCAATAAACATTAAATGACTATTTTTTAACATAAAGTGGCAGCCTTCCTTCTAACGGCTAGTTCTATGTCTTTACCTATAAAAAGACTCTCTGACAACAAAATTAAGAAGATTGAAAAGTGAAAAATGATCAAAAGTGAACTTATTTTGTTGTGAAAACAATCTTTGAGAAAAAGGGTGAAATAAGTGCAATCTAGTTTCAAGGGAAGATCAATTGTCAAAGCTTGCTTAGGACATCTTCAAAAACAAAGTTAAAGAACAAGCTAAAGACATCTCTCAAAGTTCTCCACCAAGTCAAGCATAATTTGTGAGTGTGATCATTATTGTTTATTGCTTGAGTGAGAGAATTCTTTCTCATCTTTAATTTGTAAATCCTTTAGAAAAAGTTTTCTTTTAAGAAGAGCTTTATAGATCTAAATCATCCTTGTGAATGGTTTAAGGTAGTACCTATAAACTACTTTAGGAAATGGTTTTAGTAGCATCTAGAATTCTACTTGTAATGGCTTAGTAGTGCCTGAAAACTACTTATATAGAGGTGATTAATAGCATATAGAGTCTATCTTGATAGTGAAAGTCTCTAATGGAAGACTAGAGGAGAGGAAGTAGGCAAGGTTATGTCGAACCTTTATAAATTATTTGTGTCTATTTCTCTTAATTTTCGCATATATCAGTCGTTGAGTTTTACTTATCAGTGCCCTATTCAATGCCCTTTTAGGGCATTAAGTCACAATAATTGGTATCAATATCTATTTCTCTATCAAGGCTTAAGTGTTTAGAGTAAAGATCATGGCCAGTCATAAGGAATCACAATCAATCCAGAAGCCACCATTCTTCAAATGAGACGATTGTGGGTATTGGAAGAATCATATGGAAATCTTTATAGATAGTGAAACCATAGATCTATGTGACATTTTCAAAGAAGGAAGAAACTTTCCAACTAAATTAGTTAGAGATTTTCATGTTCTCAAGCCCAAGAGCAAATGGACAGCAGAAGAAAAGAAGGCAAATCTCAAACACAGATGAGTCGTGCATATTCTCTTTTGTGCTATCAACAAATCTCAATATGCAAAACTGCAAATGTGCACATCAGCAAAGGAAATCTAGGACACTTTACAGACTCAGCATGAAGGCATCAATGAAGTTAAAAAGAAGAAGATATAAATGCATACTTATATGTATGAAACTTTTGTATACTAGCCTGGTAAAACCATAACTGAGATCTGCAACAGGTTCATTGATATTGTGAGCATTCTCAAAACTCTTGGAAAGTCCTCTTCCAATAAAGATATGGTTGCTAAGATCATAAGACTCTTCCCAAGGACAAGTGATAAGCTAAGAAGACAGCCATAGAAGAGGCAAATAAGTTGGAAGTCCTATCTATGGATGAACTTATGGGAAAGCTTTTGGCTCATGAAATCACACTTGAAAACATATATGAAAGCTTTGGAATGAGGAACAAAGACTTGGCTCTAAAAGCCAAATAGGTACACTCTTAATCCCCCTCTTCTTTTTGCTTAGCTTTAGAATGAGGAATAAAGACTTGGCTCTAAAAGCCAAATAGGTGGACTCTTAATCCCCCTCTTCTTTTTGCTTACTAACATCTTTTTTTAGTGATTATGAAAATAGTAGTGAAGATGAGCACCTTGCCCTCATAACAAACAAAGTAAAAAGATTTGTCTCACAAAGCAAATAGGCAAGGAGATACAAGAAGAAAAATAGTAAGAGTCAACTCATTTAATATGGATGCAAGGGGACAGGGCACATTAAGTCAGATTGTCCTAAGGTAAAGAAGAGCAAAGTTCCTACTAAGAAATACAGTTCCAAAAAAGACAAGGAAGTACACAAAGCCACATGGAACGATACAAATGACTCCAAAACTGATGAAAAGGACACTATAAAAAAAGCTAACCAATCTATGTCTCATGGCAATTGAGGAAAGATCATATGAGTCATCAAGTGAGCACTCCTTTAACAATAATATTGACAATGATGGTGAGACTGAGATAAATCTTCTTGACTCTTGTTCTAGGGATGAGTTATATTTTATTATTACCAAACTAACAATGAAAGTGGAGACTCCTATGTTTAACACCTCACTCTTAAGAAAGGCAATAAATCCTTAAAGGATTTTGTTAAGAGTTAAGAGACCTTAGCTAAAGAGGTTGAGTCTCTAGCTACTGAGAACTCTAAGCTTAGGGAAAATCTCAGTAAATTTACTAAAGAGAAGGAGAAACTAGACTCCATCCTTTAAGTTCAAAGGAGCCCATCCATAAAACATGGACTAGGATATAATGCTTCTACCTATACTGCCCCTTCTACTTCCAAGATAGTCTTTGTCAAGGCTAAGGAAGTTAGCATGCCCAAACCTATAAGCATGCCTAAAGTTTCTATAAGAGAAAATACCAAGACTAATGGCATGAAGGCTAAGTCTCAGTCCACTCACACATAATTGAGACATGCTCCTTCTAGAACCAACTATGTCAACATGTATTACTCTTGCAAGCCTAAGAGGCAAAGGCTCCAAAGGCACAAAAATTGTCAAACTCATGTATATAGGTTCACACCTTACATGAGAGCACCTCACATAAAAAACACTCCTAGGCAATTAGCTCAAAGGAGTTACAAACCTCACAAACACAATGTGCATGTTTTACCTAGAAATAGGACACTAGTGCATTTTAATGGTGAGTGTTTCTATTATGGTGTTTATGGCCACATTGCCTATCATTGCCTTGCTAAAAGGCATGATGAGCGGATGGCTAGAACTAACCTTCTAGGACCAAGAAAATTTGGATACTCAAGGTTTTATCCTCTTTGTTTTGTAGATGTGCTTGAAATCCTAAGTTGTAAGGCAAGAGTGGTCTCTACATAGTGGATGTTCAAAGCATATGATAGGAGAAAGGGAGTTTTTCAAGTAACTAGACAAATCTAAAGGACTTGGAAATGTATCATTTGGAGACAATGAGAAAGCCAAAATCATTGGCATAGGTAAAATTGGTAAGGATGTTGATTCACCCATTCTTGATAAAGTTTTGCTTGTTGATAGACTCAAACATAATTTATTGAGTGTAAGTTAGCTATGTGACAAAGGCCTCAGAGTTATGCTTGAACCACAAGCTTGTTATGTGTCAAGAATGAGTGACAACAAAATCTTATTCATTAGTAGGAGAATTCATAACATTTATGTGATTGATTTAAATTCTCTTAATAACAATAGTGTTAAATGTTAGTATCTACAGTGGATGAAGGCAAAACCTGACATTAAAGGCTAGGACATGCAAGCATGGAACTCCTCAACAAGCTGAAAAAGAAAAAATTGGTTGAAGGACTACTTGAAATCAAGTTTGCAAAGGAATGAATTTGTTAAGCATGTCAAAAATGAAAACAAGTAAAATCTTTATTCAAAGCCAAGAACATAGTAAGTTCATCTAGACTTTTGTAATTATTTCACATGGACTTGTTTGGACTGACTAGAATATCTAGCTTAGGAGGCATGCATTATGCATTTTTCATTATATATGATTACTCTATATATACTTGGGTGTTGTTCTTTCCTCACAAGGATTCCTACTTTGATGCCTTTAAGACCTTTGCCAAGAGAATTCAAAATCAAAAGGATTTAAAGATCTCTTCTATTAGAAATGACCATGGAGGAGAGTTTGAAAATGCAAAATTCCATAGCTTTTATTTTGAGTATGGTATCTCACATAAATTCTCCACTCCTAGAACACCACAACAGAATGGTGTAGTAGAAAGGAAGAATAGAACTCTTCAAGAAATGACTAGTACCATGATGTATGAATACAATCTTCCTAAATATTTCAGGGTTGAAGCTATAAATATTTCTTATTATGTGTTAAATAGAGTATTGGTCAGACCCTTATTAATGAAAACACCTTATGAGTTATGGAATAGTAGGAAACCTAAGATTGTATATTTTAAAGCCTTTGGTTTCAAGTGTTTTATACTAAACACTAAACAAAACCTTAACAAATTTGGCTCCAAATCCAATGAAGGAATTTTCCTTAGATACTTTACAACCAACAAAGGGTATATAGTTTTTAATAAGAAAACTCTTATTATTGAGGAGTCTATGCATGTTATTTTTTATGAATTTAATCCCACTTCTTCAAGAAAAGAAAAATATGTTGATGATCTTGTAAGTCTCATGAGTGAGTTAAATATAGAAAAAGAAAAGAAAATTATGGACAAGCCACAAGAAGTAAGGAGTGAGGAAAATTTAGATCAATCTCTTCCTACTCCAAATGAAGGGCAAACTCAGCTAGAAAAGAATTGGGTCTTTAGGAAAGATAATCCAAAAGATCTCATCATAGGTAATCTATCAAATTGGGTAACAACTAGATCATCATTTAGAAATGCATGTAACAATCTTACTTTTATTTCCCTTATTGAGCTTAAGACCATAAATAAGGCCATAAAAGATGAGCATTGGGTTTTTGCTATGTAAGATGAATTCAATCAGTTTCAAAGAAACAAAATATGGATCTTAGTTCCTAAACCTCAAAGATACTCCATTATTGGAACCAAATAGGTCTTTAGGATCAAGTTTGATAGGCATGGAAGCATAATTAGACACAAGCCTCGGTTAGTAGCCAAAGGATATAATCAAGAAGAAGGAATAGACTTTGATGAAACTTTTGCCTCTATTGCAACATTGGAGGTCATTAGGATTTTACTTGCATTTGTTTCTCATATGAATTCTAAATTATACCAAATGAATGTCAAGAGTGCTTTCCTAAATGGCTACATTGATGAAGAGATGTATGTTGAACAACCCCTAGTTTTGAAAGTCATTGCTTTCCTAACCATGTGTTCAAGCTCACTAAAGCCTTATATGGCTTATAGTAAGCTTCAAGAGCTTGGTATGAAAGGTTGAGCAACTTTCTTGTAAAGAAAGGATTTTCCAAAGGATTGGTAGACACAACACTTTTCTCTAAAGAGGGGAATAGAGACTTATTACTTGTGCAAATATATGTAGGCGATATTATTTTTAGTGCCATTAATGTTTGCTTGTGTGAAGATTTCTAAAGTACTGAAAAGTGAATTTGAGATGAGTATGGTGGGAGAACTCAAATTCTTTCTTGGATTGCCAATCAAAACAAGAAAATGAGGGAATCTTAATCAACCAAGCCAAATACACTAAAGAACTAATCAAAAGATTTGGCATAGAGAATAGCAAACCTTGTAAAAGTCTAATAAGCACTAACATCATACTAAACACAAATGAACAAGGTAAGATTGTGGATCAAAAGTTGTATAAAGGTATGATTGGTAGTCTTCTCTATCTTACAACATCTAGGCCTGATATCATTTTTAATGTATGTTTATGTGCAAGACATCAGTTTAATCCCAAGAAGTCTCACTTGCATCATATAAAATACATACTCAAATATCTTAATGGCACTCTTAACTTAGGACTTTGGTATCCTAAGAGTTCATTATTTGAATTAAATACATTTTCATATGCTAATTTTATTGAATGTACTTTAGATAGAAAAGGCACTTCAGGCACATCTCAATTACTAGGTGAATTTTTAGTGTCCTGGAGTAGCAAAAAGCAAAATTTAGTTGCTTTTTTTATAGCTGAATCTGAGTATATGGCATCAAGTCTTTGTTATGCTCAAATCCTATGGATGAAGCAATAACTTCTTGACTACAATACTATTGTAAAACAAGTAGGCATCAAATGTGATAACACGAATGCCATCAACTCATCTAGAAATCCCATCCAACATTCTAGGAGTATGCATATAGATATAAGACATCATTTTCTAAGGGATCAAGTTAATAATGGTGATATTGTGTTAGAATTTGTTGATCTAACCATTATTGGCACATATTTTTACTAAATCTCTTTGTGATGAAAGGATGTAATTCATAAAAAGAGAACTTGAAATGATTGATAAAGGTACATTAAGTTGACATCAACAGTTTCTTCTCTTTCACCCTTGTGAATACATGAATAATCTTTATTAATTGATTGATGAAGTGTTATGTGAATTGAAATCAGTTAAAATCTTTTGATTTTATACGCTAAAGATTTTGATTTCATCTTGTCTTGATCAAATGTCCCTTTATTAATTGAATTCATGACCATATCATTGAGTTTGATTAATAATCTATAGCAACTTAGTTTTGAAAATGTTTGCTCATTTTAAAAAAATTTTACACTTGTTTTTACCTTGGAAAATATTACCAACAACTATTATGCTTTTTCTAATGACTATTATATTATTCGTATTTTGCAACCTTGGTTTCTGTATACCCCCAAGATCGTTGTTCTTCACCTAATGAGCTTTACGAGGAATAACCATTGTTGAATGAAGAATAAATGCTTGCTATAGCTAAAGATCAAGTCTAACAACCAATGTTTTATTTACAATAGCTGTTGAACGCTCCCAACAGTCATATTTTTTAAAAAAGATCAAGAACCTTCTCAAACTCCTATAGATACCCCAAAAACCTAAGTTATTTTACTTTAGCTTTCTTTGTGCTTTTGCTTTTTCTCTCTCTCTCTCAATATCTCCTTGCTTTTTCTATTTTCTATGATTATCATTTGCATCATTTATCAAACACCTAACTCAATGGCACCTAAAAGTGAAATGACCAAAAGGTATAAACAACTTGCTAAGAAAAACCCTTAAACCTCCTTCTCGAGTTCAAAAACTGAAGAAAACCTAGCCTCGATGATTGTTCAATAGAAGAAAACGTCCAGTGGACCTTCATCTACATCTCAATTCTCAAAAAAGGCCAATGAAATCCCAAGATCAAAAGGGAAAGGAAAAGAAAAAGAAATAGATCAAACTCTACTCATTGTCTTGAAATTCCATCATCTAGGAGGAGGCAAATTCTTTGAATGATTGGACATTCAAAGGTATGGATTAGCATAGTAACTATTTGAGCTAATGATAGGGATAGGGTGGCAACTCTTCTATCACATCAAGGAGACCTCTTATCTAGAGCTGACATTTGAGTTCCTAACAACTCTAGAAGTTCTAGGAGGAGATTGTCATGCATATGCACAATAGGGGACCATCAACTTTAGATTGTTTGGGAAGAAGTACACTCTAAGGCCAAGTGAGTTGGCTAAATGCTTTGATGCTTATACCACTGGAATAATAGAGCATCCCTCATTTTCAAAGTATATGTGAATCAATTCTGGAATCCATCACAAATAGGAAAAGCAACTACAATAGTAATAATAGAAGGCATCGAAGATTAAAAGCCAAGCCTTAAGGACTGCATATTGATTCATAATTTGGAACATCAATGGTAGAGCCCATTCAAATGGTAATTGCACCATCACTGATCTCTTTTGTGTTTGGTGCATAAAAAATAGACAAAGGATAAACACCCTTTTATTCTTGGTGCAAAGGATTGACAGTCAAGTGGACAAGGCAAATGAGTTTGTAATAGGGCATTACATCACTCAAAGTGCTAAGTTTGTAAAGGTCATACCCTTAACTAAAGAGGAATTTGAAACAAATAATGTTCTGTTAGGGAAACTGCCATACAATGAGTCCATTAGTGAAAAGATGCTACTAAGTATGGGGATTCTTTAAAGGCTCAACTCAGGTCTGATAAAGAGAACTCCAGAGGACGGAAAAGCACCTAGACTAGACCTAGATGATAATGAAGTTGAGTTAGCCATCCGAGCAAGCATTAATTTTGTGAAAGAGATAGGTATAACAGCTACTGCCCATGCTACTGCTCTTACTACTGCTCCTGCTATGCTCTTATAGAATTTGAGAATAAGGTCCTTGGCTAACTTGCCTCAATTGCGAATTTTTGTTCAAAAGGTTGAATCCTCCACCATCTCCCTTCATTAAAAGTTTTAAAGACTTCAAAGGGATATGAAAAATGTCAACCAACTCTTAACTATATAGTTGAAGAACTAAACTTGCAACCTAGAACACCAACTACCCTAGCAGAGTTAGAGACAACAGTTGAGCCTAAGAACAACCATTAGAACAAATCTTTATGACCTTCGCCTTCATTCATCTTCATATGCATATTTTATTATTATTGCATTTATCTTATCTTTTACTCTTCAAAATGTTGATGTCTAAGACAACATCGCTTCTATGAATATAAATAACCAAGTATTTTTTCTTTACAATTATTTGTTCTTACTTGAGTTATTTTTTTTATAATGATAAAAGGGGGAGAAATAACCAAGTATGAGATACAAAGTGATTATAAGTGTGAGGGGGAGTGAAAACAAAATGTGAGAAACCTAGTATGAGCTAATACCAAGTTAAATGCATATTATAACTTAGTTTATATGATTTCGTTTTACAAAAACTTGGCATGTTTAACTTTATTTTAATATTGCATAATCAATGAAACTAAAGGGGGAGTTGATGATCAATTATATACTTTTCTTACAAGGATTATTTAACACTTTGTAAATTATTTATCATAATCAAAAAGAGGGAGATTGTTGGATCTAGCTTGGTAGTTTTTGTAAACCAAGCTTGTTTTGCACATCTAAAAAATCACTTCTATTTGAGTTTGTGTAAAATATCTTGTAGGTACATCAATTTGTTGATCAAAAGTCTTAAAATAAAGTGTTTTTTAATGGAAAAACTCTAAGTATTCAAAGCTAATGGGTGTTATAGAATTTTAATGGGCATTGTGACTTCATCAATTAACTTTGAAAATACACAACAGGCATTGAAATGACACCTAAATATGAGTTAAGGATTTTGGGCCACTCAGCCATCAACTCTTTCATTGCACAATAAGCGTTGGATGCTTAAAGTTCTTAAGCTTTGCTAACAAACCTTCTCATTGAGCATTGCATTTTCGCAACAGACATTGGTGATTAATACATACCTCAACAGGCATTGCATTTTCGCAATAGGCATTGGACCAAGTGACTCGATTAAAACATAAACCTCAAAGTCTCGACACAGGCGTTGGAAAAGCATCCAGGCAGAGCTAGAGTTTCTAGACTCTCCAATGGGAGATGACCAAATGTTCCACAATTATTGGGACACTTTTCAATGGGCATTGAACCAAAGCCAATAGTCGTTGAAACATAGCACAAAATCTTGAAAAATAGAGCATCAATCTTACATTCTTTCGGAGATGTTTCAACAAGCATTGTCCATATCCCAATAAAAGTTGAAGTTTAATCCTAATAAGCATCGAGTAGCTCCAACATTTGATGAAGGAGTTGGTGACTACAAAATTAAGAAAGTTAGAAGAGAAGCATCTAGACAGATCTCTTTCTAACAACTAGCTCCAATGGGTGTTTCAATGAAATTAAAAGCCATTGAAGTTGTCTTTTCACCCAACAACGGACATAGAGATAGTACAACATGCGTTGAATGACTATTTTTAACATAAAGTGATAGCCTTCCTTTTAGTAGCTAGTTCCATGTCTCTACCTACAAAAGGACTCTCCCACAACAAAATTAAGAAAATTGACAAGTAAAAAATGGTCAAAAGTGAGCTTATTCTATTATGAAAACAATATTTAATAAAAGAAGTGAAACAAGTGTGATCCAGCTTTAAGGAAAGATTAATTGTCAAAGCTTGCTTAGGACATCTTAAATAACAGAGTTAAAGAACAAGCTAAAGACATCTCTTAAAGCTCTCCACCAAGTCAAACATAATTTGTGAGTGTGATCATTATTGTTTATTATTTGAGTGAGAGTATTCTTTCTCATCTTTAATTTTTAAATCTTTTAGAGAAATATTTTTTTTTTTTTAAGAAGATCTTTGTAGATCTAAATCATCCTTGTGAAGGGTTTAAGGTAATACCTCTAAACTACTTTGGGAAATGGTTTTAGCAATGCCTAGAAACTACTTGTGTAAAGGTGATTAATAACACCTAGAGTCTATCTTGATAGTGAAAGTATTTAGTGGAAGACTAAAGGAGAGGAAAGAGGCAGGGTTATGCAAAACCTCTATAAATTGTTTGTGTTTATTTCTCTTAATTTTTGTATATATCAACTGTTGAGGTTTACTTGCCATTGTCCTATTTAACCCCCTCTTCCCCTTCTAGGGCATTGAGGGATAATAGATTCTTTTCAATTTTACAGCTTAAGTTAAAGGAAGATTAGGGGTTCTTCCTAGCAGGTTGCTTATATCAAGAAGTTATTATTTCATCTATAGGATTTGTGCACAACAAAGGCCAGTTGCAACATACTTAGCTTCATAAATTGATAAAGCAATTGAGTTTTGCTTTTTGCTACTCTAAGATACTAAGCATTGACTAAGTAATTGACATGTACTTGAAGTGCTCTTTCTACCTAGGGTATACCAGACAAAATCAGTATCCAAAAATGAATTTAATTTAAATGAAGAACTCTTAAGATACCAAAGTCCTAGGATGGGAGTACCAATAAGATATTTAAGTATGTGTTTCATAACATACAAATGAGATTCTTCAGGATTAGATTGATATCTAGCACATAAGTAAACATTGAACATAATATCAAGCCTAGAGGTTATGAGATAAAGAAGACTACCAATCATACCTCTATATAGCTTTTGGTCCACATTCTTACCATGTTCATCCATGCTTAGCTTGATGTTGGTGTTCATAGGAGTTTTGCATGATTTATTGTTTTCCATGCCAAATATTTTTATTAGTTCCTTTGTATATTTGACTTGGTTAATGAAGATTCCTTCCCTTCCTTGTTTGATTTATAATCCAAGGAAGAATTTAAGTTCTTCCATCATGCTCATTACAAACTCACTTTTCATTAATTTAGAGAAATCTTTAGTTAAGAAAATATTAGTAGCACCAATATGATATCATCTACATATATTTGCACTCACAATACTTTCCCATTATTTTCCTTAGAAAAGAGAGTTGTGTCCACCAAACCTTTAGACAAACCTTTCTCTACTATAAAGTTGCTCAATCGCTCATACCAAACTTTTGGAGCTTGCTTCAAGCCATATAGGGCTTTAGTGAGCTTTAACACATGGTTAGGAAAGCAATGGCTTTCAAAACCAAAGATAGTTCAACATACACTTCCTCATCAATGAACCCATTCAAAAAAGCCCTTTTGACATATATTTGATATAACTTGAAATTCATGTGAGATGTAAATACAAGTAAAATTCTAATAGCTTTAAGTCTAGCTACAGATGCAAAAGTATCATCAAGTCAATCTCTTCTTCTTGGTTATAGCCTTGGCTACTGACCAAACCTTATTTCTAACAATAATTTCATGTTCATCAAGTTTATTTCTTAAAACCCATTTAGTTCCAATAATGGAATGACTATGAGGTCTAGGAACTAAAGTTTAGACTTTGTTCCCCTCAAATTAATTGAGTTTAAGAACTAAATGTTCATCTTTAATGGTCTTATTTATGGTCTTAGGCTCTATAAGGGATACACAAGCAAGACTAGTACATGCATTTTTAAAAAATGATCTAGTTGTTATCTGAATTGATGGATCACCAATGATAAGATCTATTGGATGATCTTTCTTGAAAATCCAATCCCTTTCAAGCTAAGTTTGCTCTTTATTAGGAGTAAGAAGAGGTAGATCTTCAATTCCTTTATTCATCATGTCTTGTGGCTTATCCATATTCTTTCCTTCTTTTTTAATGTTTAGCTCACTCATAGGACCTATCGGATCATCAATATATTTTTCTTTTCTTAAAGAAATAGGGTCAAATTCATCAAATACAACATGCATAGACTCTTTAACAATAAGTGTTCTCTTGTTGATGACTTCATACCCTTTGCTAGTGGTAGAGTATCCAAGGAAAATTCCTTCATTGGACTCAGAGTCAAATTTGCTAAGGTTTCCTGCAGTGTTTAAAATAAAACATATGAACCAAAAACTCTAAAATATGTGATCATGGGCTTTTTATTGTTCCATAACTCATAAGGAGCTTTCATTAACAAGGGTCTCACTAAGACTCTAAGACATAAATGAAGTGTTTACTACTTCAGCCTAAAAGTACTTAGGAAGATTGTACTCGTTCAACATGGTTCTAGCCATTTCTTAAAGAGTTTTATTCTTCCCTTCTACCATACCATTCTATTATGGTATTATAAAACTTGAGAAGTGTGAGATACCATACTCATCACAAAAGTTATGAAACTTAGCATTCTCAAACTCTCCTTTATGGTCACTTCTAATAAAAGATATTTTCAAATTCTTTTGATTTTGAATTATCTTGCCAAAAGTCTTAAAAGCATCAAAATAAGAATCCCTGTGAGGAAGGAACAATACCCAAATATATCTAGAGTAATCATTTACTATTACAAATGCATAATTTATGGCCTCTAAGTTAGATACTCTAGTGGGTCTAAATAGATCCATGTGAAGCAATTGTAATGGTCCAAAAGAACTTTCCTTGTTCTTGGCTATGAATGAAGATTTGATTTGTTTACCTCTTTGACATGTTTCATAAACTTCTTCCTTTGTAAACTTGATTTCAAGTAAACCTTCAACCAAGTTTCTTCTCTTTAGCTTAGTAAGGAGTTCCATGCTAATATGTCCTAGCCTTATATTTCAAGATTCATCCACTATAAAGACTTTATGGTTAATAAAAGAATTGAAATCAATCACATAAATATTATGAACTCTTCTACAAATGAATAGAATTTTGTTGTCACTAATCCTTAACACATAGCATGCTTGTGGCTCAAGTATAACTCTAAGGCCTTTGTCACACAGCTGACTTGCACTTAGCAAATTATGTTTGAGTCCATCAACAAGCAATACTCTACTAAGGAAAGGTGAGCCATTTTCCTTACCAACTTTACCTACGCCAATAAGTTGGCTTTGTCATTGTCTCCAAAGGACACACTTCTAAGTCCTTCATTCTTCTCCATTTTTGTGAAGAACTTCCTTTCTTCTGTTATGTGCTTTGAACATCCATTATCAAGATACCACTCTTACTCTTCAACTTGGAATTTCAAGCATATTGACAAAATAATGAGAGTTATGTCTTAAGTGCCCAAACCTTCTTAGGTCCAAAGGGGTTAGCTCTTGCCAACTACTCATCATGGCTTCTATAATGGCAGTAATAGGCAATGTTGCCATATACACCATAATAAAAATAATCACCATGAAAGTAAGCTACAGTCCAACTTCTAGGTGGAACATGTACATAGTGTTTATGAGAATTGTAACTCCTTTGACCAATATGTCTAGGAGTGTGTCTCATGTGAGGAATTATTTTGTGTTGTGTGTGTCTATATATATAATTATAGCAATTTTTATGTCTTTGTACACCTTACCTCTTAGGCTTGTAAGAGTGATACATGTAGGCATAATTTGCTCTATGTGGAGTTGATATCAATAGTGTGTGATTTTGTTAAAACTCCCCTCTTGAGCCATTATTAGTGGCATTTCCCTTTTTGAAAACTTTCTATTTCATAACATGGTTAGAACCATTATTCTCTTTGGCATTAGCAAAGACTATTTGAGAATAGGAGGGATCCATTGAAATGGTGGCATTATAACCTAATCCATATATGATGGATGGACTTCTTTAAACCTCAAAGATGTAGTCTAACTTCTCCTTTCCTTTAGTGAATTTGTTAAAGCTTTCCTTAACCTTAAAGTTCTCAACTATGAGAGACTCAACCTCTTTAACTAGAGTCTCTTGACCCTTAGCATAATTTTTTAAAGATTTGTTCTCTTTTTTAAAAGAAGAGGTGTTAGATTTAAGACTCTCAACTTTCATAGTGAATTTAGTAAGCATAGAGTATAGATCTTGTCTAAAGTAGGAGTCAAAAGGATTTACCTCTTTATCACCATCACTACTACTATCACTATTGGATGAGTGTTCACTTAAAGATTCATTTGGCTGCTTCTCAATTGCCATGTGATAAAGGTTAGCTAGCTTCTTTCTTGTTTCATCCTCATTAGGTTTGGAGTCACTAGTATCATCCCAAGTGGTTTTGTACATTTCCTTTCCTTTCTTAGAGGTTTATTTTTTATAAGCAAACTTGCACTTCTTAATCTTAGGATAATCTGATTTAATATGTCATTTCTCATTGCATCTATAGTAAAGAAGTAGACTTTTAGTTCCTCTCTTCTTGTGTCTCTTTGCCCTTTTGCTCTTTTTGTTTAAAAGGAATTTTTAACTTGGTTGGTGATGAGGGCAAGATGTTCATCTTCACTACTATCTTCATAATCACTAGAAGAAGTTACTAAATAAGAAGTAGATGGAGATTCGGAATGTACCTTTTAGCTTTCAATACTAAGTCTTTCTTTTTCATTCTTATGTTTTCAATAGGCTTTTCAAGAGTGATTTCATGATCCAATAACTTTTCCAACAGCTCATTAAGTGATAGGTCCCCCAATTTGTTAGCTTCCTCTATAGCTGTCTTCATAAGTTCCCACTTATCTTTAGGAAGAGTTATCAGGATTTTTGCTACCATGTCCTCATTTGAATAAGACTTTCTCAAAGTTTTGAGAGTGCCCACAATGTCTATAAATCTATTATACATCTTAGTAATAGTTTCACCAAGTTGGTATTCAAAGGTTTCATACATATATGTATGCAAATGAATCTCTTTCTTTTTTTACTTCATTGGTTCCTTCATGCTGAGTTTGCAAAGTGTCCCATATTTCTTTGTTTGATGGACACATTTACAATTTCATATACTAAGACTTATGGATTGCTTAAAAAAGAACATGCATTGCTCTTTTATTCTTTAAGTTTGCCTTCTTTTCTTTAACAGTTCATTCATATTTAGGCTTTGATACTAAAACTTCTCCCACTAGCTTTATTGGTGCCTCTCTTCCTTCTTCAATAATGTCTATTAGGTTAATGGTTCACTATCAAGAAAGATCTCTATATTATTTTTCTATTACCTATAGTCATCTCTATAGAAGAATGATGGCTTATGGATGGATTGTGATTTTTCATGACTTACCATGATCTTTTGTGACTTTCCATGATCTTTACTTTAAGTGCATAAGCTTTGATGGAGAAACTAGCTCTAATACCAATTATTGTCCTTTGGTGCCCTAAAAGGGGGGTTGAATAAGGCAATTTGCGAGTAATTAAAAATAAAAACAATATGTGAAAATGAATGAAGAATCAAGACACAAGAATTATAGAGGTTTAGCATAACTTACCTATGTCCTCTCCTCTAGTATTCCTACTAGAGTCTTCACTATCAAGATAGCTTAAGGTGCTATCAACACCTTTATAATACTAGTTTTCAAGTACTACCAAGCTTTTACAAGTAAACTTAAAAGTGCTACTAAAACCTTGTCCCCAAGTAGTTTTCAGGTACTATCTTAAACCTTTCACAAAGTATGGTTTTTAAGATCTCCTAACCAAGGGTTTCCTCAAACAAAATACAACTATAAAGATAAGGATAACTCTCCCACTCAAGCAATAATACACTTTAAAGTACACTCACAAAGTATGCTTGATTTGGTTGAGAGTATTGAGAGAATATCTGGAAAGCTTGTTCTTCAAACTCTATTTCAAAGATAACACTTGCAAGCATTAAACAATGAACTTCTCTTGATTGCTAGATCACTATTTATTCACCCTTTTGATTTAAAAATAGCTTTCACAATATACTACTCACTTAATGGAACAGTTCTCATATTGTTTCTATTGAGAGCAGGTCCTTTTATAAGTTGAAGCAAAGAACTAGCCATTAGAAAGAAAGTTGTCACTTCATATTATAGATGTAGACACTCATCGCCTATTAGGAATTCTCTATTCCTATTATTGAGTCATCAACCATCATTAATTTCATGAAAACGGGTGGTTTTAAAGCGAAATAAAACTTGAATGGTTGTTGGTACTAATGAAATGCTTGTTTGGACTAGTTGTTAAAGACAAGTTTATCTTAATGCTCTTCCTTTGACTTTCTCATTTGTTTATTCAACTAACTTCAATGGTTATTGGATATTCTCAATGCCTGTTGGGCTTTAATATCAACCCCTATTGAAATATGAACAATGCCTATTATAGATTTCTAGGAAGATGTGAACTTGATGCTCTATTTTCTAAGATCTTTAACAATACTTCAATGTTTGTTGGTGAACTTCTAATACACGTTGAATATCCTCAATGCCTATTGCATTATTAAGAGTGGCTAGTTGGAGGGCCTAAAAACTTTAGCTTAATCTAAGAAGCTTTTCTAATGCCTATTGGTAAGATCCAATGCTCATTTTGAGATCTTGAGAGTTTTGCTCAATCAAAGTCACTTAGTCTAACAACTATTACGAAAATGCAATGTTTGTTAAGAGATCAAGAACAATGCCCGTTGAGAAGTTCAATGTGCATAGCTCATGTGTTTGAGTTATCCAATGCCTATTGTAATAAAGGATAATTCCTGTTATGAGATCTATAAGACTTTGCTCATGCTAGGGTGATATTCCAATGTCTATTGAGTTCCTTCAACCACCATTGCTAGAGTTACAAATGTTCATTCCATGAGTTACAACGCCTGTTGAATTATAGCAACTCCCATTGAACTATCAAGCTTAGTTTGTTTGATATTTACTCTCTTAATACTTGGAGTTTCTAATCATAACTCTTTCTCTAATCATCATGGTTCTATGAATCGATGTACCTATAAAAATTAACACAGATAACCTGGACAAAAGTTAGCTCTTATATGTGTTTGTGATCATCAAAACAAGACTTAGTTCAACACATTTTGGTTAAGGCTACATATTTAATGGACAACTTAGTTTAATTATATATAAATAAGATTGTATGTCTTCATAATGCTCCTTTATTGATTGTGTCAACCTAGTTCACATCTCAATTCTAAAGGAGTTTATAGAGACCTACAAGTACTAGATTTGATTTTAGCATTGCTTTCCACCCTCATATTAATGGCCACTATGAACATACCATTAAAACCTTAGAGGACATATTACAAATGTATGTACTTGATTATAATGGATCATGGAATAAATATCTACCATTAATCAAGTTTTCCTATAATAATAGCTGTCATGCTAGCATGGGCATGACATTTTTGAAGCTTTGTATTATTGTAAATATAGAACCCCCATTTGTCAGGAAAAAGTTAGCAAAGTAAAATTAGTAGGACTTGAGATGGTTAGACTCACTAATCATGTTGTGCCATTGATTAAGGAGCGACTTAAAACAATTATGAGTTGATAGAAGAGCTATGATCCTAAACATCGAGATGTTCAATTCTAGGAAGGCAATTATCTCATTCTCAAGAAATCTCCTATGAAAAGGATCTTATGCTTTGGTAAAAAAGGGAAACTAGCTCATTGCTAATTGGATCTAATAAGGTCATTCATAAGGTGGGGAGAGTTTCTTATCATCTATAATTACCTTCAAAACTAGCAAAGATTCCCCCAATTTTCCCTGTGTCATGTTGAGGAAATTTATTTCAAATCCTTCATGAGTTATAACTAAACTAGATTTTGAACTCACTCCAGATTTAACATATAAAGAATGGCCAATGCAAATCATTAACACTCAGATCCAGAAATTAAGGACTAAAGAGGTTCAGATGCTTAAAGTCTTATAGAATCGCAATAATTTGGAAGAATGTATGTGAAAAATCCAAGAGGATGTGTTTTGATGATACCACTTCTTTTCTAATAAGGTATAGCTTTATCATTGGATGAATGGTTTAAGGTGGGAAATCCTGTAAGGTTTGGTGTATAGTTGCATTATTTGATATAAGGTTTAGTGCATAGTTCCATTGACTTAATGTTATTGTCTATGTTTGTTTAATGTTCACCTAATGTGTGCACAATATGCATTTAAATGACATGATAATGATATATTTTTTTTTATTTCTAAAGTTAGTGTTTGAAGTATCTTAAAGGAAGAAATAAAGGGTTGAAAATAAAGCTTCAATAAGTATTATAGTTTAAAAGATGATTATGATGGACTTTAAGAAGCATTTTTTGCTTTCTACCTTTGATAGGCATGAACTTTTGACCTTCAAGGGAAAATGTGCAAGAAAATAGTGCTTAGCTTAAAAAGAGGACTTTCGACAGTTTAAAGTGTTCTTTGCCAAACATGAGTTAGCATGCACAAAATGGTCATTTCAGACCCTTAACCACCTTATTTCACCTTCTTACAGCCTATACAAGACCAAACATCACTTTTCCTCAAATTCTAGTAGTTCTAAACACACCAAAATCTCTCCTCCATCCACGACAACTAAATCAGCTAGAGGAATCAAGTTATCTCAACATCTTTCTCCATCCTTTCAAGCTAGTTAGTGATTTCCTTCATTTTTCAAGTAAGTTATCATCTATCATGCCACTTTTGTGGTTTTTTATGATTGAACAAATGTGTTTATAGTATTTTTAAGTTACATTATGATGCATAACATAAAGTTTGGTGTTATAATGACTTGAAAATTGGTTATCTTCAAAAGAAGTCTTGGAAAGACTTGAAGTGCATGGGTTATCTCTCTTAATTCTTAATGACTAATGATTAATTAAATATTAATTAGTGTTCCAATATTCATGGTTAAGAAGAGAAATAAGCTTAATTGGTGTTTTACACCTTGGTTGCAATGAAGGAAACATTGATGTCTTAATGAACTTCATAAGTATTCTTATGTAAATAACTTATGTTTGCCAAGAAGATTAATGTTAATTGATTTTCTTTGACATTTTTTGATACTTTAAAATGATGATTAGTGTTGTATACATGAGTGGAAAGAGTGTCCTTCACCTAGTTAAGGTAGAGATGATCATTAATGTGTTGATTTAAGTTATTTCTTTTGCAAATAAGCTTAATTTGATGGATATATATATGTGATTGCTAAGTGCTACCAATGATTGTGATATTGATCAAAGCAAATAGAATTTGTATGTTGTGAAAAAGAGATTTATCTAGAGGTAAATAGATATTCCTACACCTTCTCAAGTAACTTTATGTTCTCAGAGCTTAGCATTCATGCATTATACAAACTTATATTTCTTATATATCTTTGTATGTGTGTGTGTGTGTGTGTTTATATATATATAAATATAT
>CATIWR010227724.1:0-22965 GCA_949677035.1 Omphalea diandra | reverse complement strand
TATATATATATATATATATATATATATATATATATATATATATATATATATAGTTTGGATATCAATTCTATGGTTTGGTTCCAGTATGGGATGGTTTGGTATAATTCTCAGTTCGAATATTATAAGATCTCTAAAACTATCCCATTTTCTTATTCCCAGTCTGGTTTGAAGATTTTTTGTTTTTTAAATAGATATTTCAATTCTTGTACCAAACTAATCTAGTTTCTCAATCCAATTTAGGAATCTCCGTTCTCCATGCTCACCCCTACTTATAAGGGTATGATTTGTAAGAGAATTCTAGACAAAATTCATCAAAGATGTTTGATAGAGGAAGAGGCTAGACAAGTCATGAAAGAGGCGCATGAAGGTATATATGGTCCACTATAAGACTCGAAACTTGGTTCTCAAGTGTCTTTCATAAATCAGGACTCCTTCCCTAACTAATGAGTATGAGAAGGCTAAATTTGTTGAAATGATAATGATTTTAATAATATAATGATGAGTAATTAAGATATATTATGCATTATAAAGGATGACTAAGAGAAATAAAAGTGAAACATGCTAAGTCAAAGGAGAATGTAAGTGTAAGTTTTGATGTATAAATATGCATATATAAGAAATGATGATTAATGAATATACATGAATGATGGTATTATAGGCTTAAACATGAAGAATATGTTAGCGTTGTATGTGGTAGAAACTTATGTTAAAGTACAAGTTAAAAAGAAATGAGGACATATGATGGAAGCTATAAGCTAAGTTAGGTTCATGTTCTTCAATGGCCATTAAAGTATGTAAGTATGCATAATATATGATTAAATGACATGATTAGTGAAGTGTTTTAAATGTGTTTTAGATTCCTATAGTTGTTTTTTGTAATGTGTTAAAGGAACAAATAAAAGGTTAGAAGCAAAGCTTCCAATAGGTTAGGATGCTATATTTAGGCATTTTGGTCTTTTCACACCCTTTTGTCCTTATTTTCTACCTAAACACAACTCTAAATCCATTTTCCATCAATCTTCATGCCTAAAAATGGTGTTTTGAATGTATTAAGGAAAAGGGAAAAAAGGCGAAAGCATAAGTTTATGAGTTGAAAGTAACATTTTTGGTGGATGTTTTCTAGAATACTTTACTTAGGCATTTTAGTCTTTTTACACTCCTTCTCTTCATTTTCTACTTCCTTAGTTTTTAGTAGTTGAAAACACAAATAGACTCTCCAAAAAGCTCTCCTCCATCCATGCCATGTAAATCAAGTTAGGAGATTCAAGTTAGTCCATCCATCTTTTTCCATTTTTAAGCAAGTTGGTGACTTTTTGCTTGCTATTTCAAGCATAATTTGCCATATTTCTTTTGTATTTGTTCTATGTTTGAATAATTGTGTTTATTATATTTTTGAGCTTGGTAGTGATGGAAGAGATGAAGTTTGGTGCTAGCATGGCATGAAAAGTGATGTTGTCTTCAAAAGGAGGCTTAAAAGTGCTTGAAATATGTGGACTATTTCTTTTAATTCTTGATGATTAGTGGTTAAGTAGATGTTAATTTGTGTTATAATATTCATATTTAAGAAGGAAATTAAGCATAATTGGTGTTTTACACCTTGGTTGAACTAAAGACAATTTGATGTAATATACAATTGAATTTTTCAAATGAGTTGATGTATGTAGATTGATTACATGAATTCTTTATTATTATTAACTTCTTAAATGTTATTTGGCATTATAAACTTCTTAATTATGATGGCAATTAAGGCTTGAATTGAGTTAGATATTGATTTCTTAATAATCTTATGATTATTCCTTACATAAATGAGTTTTAATTATAAGGAGAAGTGATGTAATTTGAGCTCCTTAATATTATTTGTGTTCTTAAATGGTGTATAAAATTATGAACTTGAGGTTTAAAGTTGTATTTGAGTCTTGAAGGATGTCTTACATTCTAGTTGGTATAGAGTTAAAGTATGGATTTCATAATAGATAAATGGATGGGCTTTATGAAGTCCTTGTGTATATGAATTATGTTTATAAGGAGAATTTCCTATATTCATAGTAATTTTTAGAAAGTCTAAGTTATGAATAATGTGATATGTAATTGTCTAAGGTTAATGTAATGTAAAATGATTCTGAAGCATGATTAATGGAAATGATGTTAAGGCATACTAAAATTTATGGCCCATTTAAGAGAAATATTGAATGCTTATGATAATGAAAAGAACATTATAACTAGAATGACCTTAAGTGGACCCTTGATTCTAAGATTATCTAAATTAGAGAGCTTTTTATTTATTAATGTGTATATAATGATAAGTAAGAAACGAAAAGAACAAAAATAATTGGCCAGTAAGTATAGACTCCTTAATCATGGCATGATAAGAAATTGATTAAATGGTTATAGTATAATGTAAGAAAGTGTTTTATGAAATGTTTAGGATTTAGTTTAGCTTAAATCTCTGCCTCCTATTTGTTTTGTTCTAAGAATCTAAATAGAGAAAATGAAATTTAAAAATGGTTATTGCCTAATAAGTATAAGTTTTATATTGAAGGTATTAGAGAGATTAGAAATGGGATTTGACCATGAGTAATTAGGCTTACTATAGGTTCTGAAGGCCTTAAGCCTTCCTATTCCTTAATGTTGGTGAGGATCAATGTATATTAATAGAGTGTCTTTGGCTAAAAAAATTATGCGACAGTGATACATTTAGATTACCCTAGAATATAGATGAATTAAATTAGTAAGAGCTTGTCACAAATGCTAGATCTATGGCAGTCTCAGTCACTTGTCACTAATAGAATTACATAATTTGATTTTACTGTAGCCATTTATAGTATGGGATATCAATGTTATCATAAAAATAAAGCCAACATTACTAAAGGCCATAGGTACTTTATACTATTGATTGATTATTTCTTGAAATGGATAGACGTATAACCATTACAAAATAAAGAGTAAAGCAAATGGCCAAGCTTGTAGAAAAGAATCTTATAGACCGCTATGGCATCCTCATCATGTAGTGACAAAAAATGGCATGCCTTTCTAAGATGAAGCTAAAGTAGTCCTAAGAAAAGTATGAGGTGACTCATCATAATCCTTCACATTATAGATCGTAGGCAAATAGAACAATAAGCAACCAATAAGAATGTTAACATCAAAATGATGGAGACATATAAGAATTGCTTAGAAAAATAACCTTTTACCTTGTAGGGGTATTGCACTATAGCCATATCATCTATAAAAATGTCATCTTATTCTTTAGTGTGATATAAAAGTAGTGCCTATTGAAGTTAAAGTAAAATCTCTTTGGGTCTTGCTTGAAGTAAAGAACCCAGAATACTAATAAATTAAGAATAGATATGATCAATTGACATTGCTTAATGAGAAGACACTAAAAGCCCTATACCATAGACACTTATGTCAGAAAAATATTGTCTTGTGCTTATCATAAGAACGTCAGACTAGAAATGATAAAGGCAACCAATTTAGTATCGAAGGTAATTCACATACCAGAACCCAATCCTAGGGGAAAATTCAAGCCATATTAAAAAGGCCTTATATTATCAAGTAGATATCAAGCAGGGTAGACGCTATCAAACTTGGATGAAAATGAGTTCTATAAGCTTGTGAATATAGACAACTAAAAAAATGTTTTATATGTTATAACAAAAAAGAAAAAAAAATTACAAGGTTGAAACATGAAAAGGCCACCAAGACAAAAGATAAGGTAAAGAAAAAAAAAAAGAAGCTCATTAGGCAAAAAACTTAAGAAGGCAATCTAAGAAAAAGTTAAAGCAACCTATTGAGTCAAAACCTATTAAGGTAACTTAGATAAAAGCTAGGGTAAATAAAACTAAAAATAGAAAATGAAGAAGAAAAATGAGAGAGAGACAGAGAGACAGAGAAAAAGAGAAAAGCTAATGAAGAAGCTATGTAGTCAGTAATTTAGAGACTGAGTAAAAGGAAATATCAAGAATCGACAATGATAGATCTTGAAGACAAGAAGTGGAGGAAAAACACCATTAGAATGTGATTAGCAGAATTGAAGGATTATCTTAAAAATGTGCTTTCTTTAGAAGTAATATAATGTTTTGGGCTTAATATTGAGCATGTGATATGGAATGATTCACGATAAAGTTTAGTATTAAGAGGAAATATGTTGTCATATTATAGATAGTTCTTGTCATGCACACTTTTGAAAAAAAAAATGTAGTCTTTTCTACAAACTATGCTTCTCTTTTATATCTTATGTAATTTTAGTGACCTATGCATCTCATAACCATACTTGGAAGTCTTAATCCTTAAAAGAAATGGCCTTGATGGTAGGAAAATGATAAACTTGAGGGTTAGCCCATGTAGTGTCCACATTATCCATAAAGCATTAAGTAAGTAATCCCTCATAAAAGAAGGAAGGAATCCTATGAAATCTTAGGGAACAACAAATTAAGGTAGAACTCAAGAAGGTCATTAAAATTGCTAGAAGTCAGAGAATGAATGATTACATAGTTGCCATTAGTCTTTAAGATAGTCTCCATTAAGGGCAAATCTAGTAGATATTATAATAAAAAAATATTAGATAGCAAATTACTCTATTATGATATAGAAAAAGCAAGCATCAACAAGCATATGTTTGAATGGTGTTGAGAAAGTATTGCTTCGAATCAACTATGGGAACCTTTAGCAAGCCAAACTTTTCTTATAATCAAATCTAAAAAAAAAAAAAGAAAGAAGAAGAAGAAGCTCATTAGTAAAAAATCTAAAAGGGTGGCCTAAGCAAAATTTCGACTAGATTAAAAACCTATAAGGGCAATCCAAAAAAATATGTTGAAAAATAAAGAAAAATAGAAGAAAATAATGAAAGCAAAAGAAGTCACCAAGATTAATTTATCTCAAGAAGGGACATATTTGAAGCAGTAAAGGATTTCTTAAGAAAGAATGACTAAGACCAGAAATGATTTTGTTTTAGCCTATCAAGGTCTCATCAACAATCACTGGTAATAGTGCATTGCATAACTCAATCTCCTCAAGAAGCCCGAGGGTTTGAAATCCACCTAACCACCATCTCCCTTAAATAAAAACTCTCCTATTAAGAATGTCAATAGAATGTGAGTTCGAACGGCTTTGGATTCACTCCTATAGGAATATAAGGTGAGTAAACATAAAAGAAGCATCTTCTCCTATCATAGAGTGCATAAAGGCGTCGCCTCAAGGGATAAATCAAATAAAATCCATCATTTTATATATATGTAGGTAATTCAAGCATGGTAAAGTAATCCTCTTTGCACTTGAGTGTAGGAAATCTAAAATGGCACCAAACTTTTTATATAATATGTTGATCTCCACATCTCTAAAATGGAAAGAGCGGCTAAATTAGTCCCAAAAGTCTAGATTCAGCCTGATGGAAGATAAATAGTGAAAAGTCCAAAAGCCTAGCAAGATAAGGGGAAATGAGAGTGCCTTAATTTTTGCAACTGCATTCAAATGAGTGGAATCCTACTTGCGACTCCTGCCTTTTATCGTTCATCAAGGGATTGAGATTATATGAGTCTTACTTATGATTCCTACCTTTTATTGATGATTAAAAGAACCTTAGAAAGGCCTTTCAAAGAGTAGTAAAGGGGCCAAGGTGGGATGGTACTTTGATACTACCCTTAATACTTGACTAGAGTTGCTACCTGATTTTGGTCGGTACAAAATTTTAGGTGAGGATAGGTTTTAAGTCTAATAGATTAACTAAAAGACCTAACTCATCTTTATCTAATCAGATATTGGGTTTGGGAGTTGGGTACGACTTGTAGAAGAGGTTAAGTACCCCTAACTCAGTTAGATATGGGGATGTGGCCTTTGAGCAATCTGTGATTTACTTTTACACCTTGCCTTTATTAATCAATTTCCCAGTTATCCACTTAGGCATATCTATCAAAAATAAGCCATCTACTATAACAAATTAAGTATGCAATACATGAATGATATGCAAGATGTAAGAAAGTAATAGATAATATATACACAGTAGAGATGAGAAGTACATATTCAAATGGTGGAATTACCATATAATTAACTTAAATATATATAAAGCATGCATTAATTAGCTTTTTCAACCTATAAAAATGAGCATAAATTAGTCCACACAACATAAATAAAATATGAGGAAAAAAAACCCCTAAGATCTACTAGGAATGGACAATAAAAAAAAGGAGTATTCCACCTTATTTTTATAGTTTAAGATCTTATCCTATTGATCCATAATTTCTTATGTCATTAATCATGTTAAAGGTCTATTAAGAGTTTTAACTTACTATCCATATTCATCATTAAAAACATAAGACAAAGAGTGAAACACGACATATGACAGTGACAATGACATAATATAACATTAACATACAAGGCATATGATAATAATCATGCAAAATGAGATCAAAGGGTATTAGAGCAATAAACAAAGATGCAAATAAGGTGTTATAAGATCCTTAGATCCTTTTTCAACAAGTTCCAAGAAGGATGGATATGGCAAGGATATCACAAGAAGCACCCCTAGCTATGGATAAATCGAGGATGTTAGGAGAAGTAGAGAATAACTTTAAACATCAAGATGAAATCAATAAATCCCATAATGATGTAATAATGAACACCAAAATATGGTCCTTGGATTGTAGATCCTCTCTTAAATGTCATGGATTTGCCACCTAATTCTCTAAAAGGAAATAAAAAGCCAATAAAGCCATGGAAAGGCTAGTTTAGACTCTACCAAATGTGTAACATAATGGAGTTGGTAAAAGACCTAAATAAGTACTATAATCACCTATTTAATAATAATGAAATAAGGGTTCATATGTATTATAAACCTCTCCCTATCATGTTCATCCATGATCAGACACAAAATAAAAAGAATAAAGGAAACAAAGCATAAGTAATATAAGTTATGTAAGCCAAAAACATTTATCTTGGTGATCATAGTCTTCAACAATATGAAATAAGGGTCATAGGCCTTTGTAACCTACCATATTGTAGAAGGCTCATAAGATCATAATAGAGCAAGAAAAACACGTAAAACAAGCATGGAGCAAAGTTTGAGAAAAAGTGTTGTAAGAAGTATAAGAGGGTTATACAGATTAGAGGGTGATTTATACAATCCACCTTATGGTCTGTATAACAAGTCTTAGGATGCCTTAAACAATGCCTTTTGCCTTTAGAGAAATTTTTGGCATTATAAATATCCTCCAAATGTAATGAGAATCAATACAAAAGATTAGTACAAAGCTTGGTATACCTGAATGCTTTAGGCGTGTTTGTTTAGGGTTTGTGATTTCAATGTTAGGTAGGTTTTTATTCATTGAAAGATGATTTTAGTAGAGTTTTATGAGGATAGAAAAAGCCTCCTCCTCTCCCTCAATGGGAGAGGTGTTTATAGAGGTGAGGAAGGGGTGCACTTATGCTATGTATCATAGGTTGCACCTTATCTTTCTTTCTCTCTCTTTGAAGTGGATTAGATCATAGATTATTCCAAAATTAGGGCTTTAAAGTTATTTGTATAGCCATGTAGTCATTTGCATAGACAACCACTTGGTTGTACAGCTAATTAATGCTACTTAAGTCATTGTTCCAAAAGCTTCATATTGTTTGGCTTTTAGTGAGATATTTATAAAACCTTTTAAGTTAGTCATACATCTAACTAAGTTGGCTATGCATACCTCTTTTGAAATTCTATAATTAGGCTTTTAGGCTTAGGATTTTAAGGGGTAGGTTTGGTTCAAGGTTTTTCCCAAGGTTTTGCACCTTTCTAAGGCATTGTTTCTTTATTCTTTAGGGAAGAATCCAAATAGTTTTTCATCATAGGGCTTGCATCCTAAGGACCTAAAATCTAGTGTTTATAGTTTGCCTCCTTGCTTTATGAAGTTTGGGAAATGACATTTTGATAAAATGGTCATTGCATAAGTCACATCAAAGCATTCAATATAAATGTAAATACCAAAAAAAAAAAAAAAACAAAACAAAAATACATAGGAATACAATTTATTTAGCAACTCTCTAACAAGTATTAAGGCTCTTGAAAACCCTTTAGTAAGTACTAATCTTCTCGACAACCCTCTACCAAGTACCAAGGTTACATATAAATTTTTAGCAGCCCTCTCATAGGTGCTGAAATTGATTTTCTTAGTAGCCCTTTGGCAGATACTAAGCTTCTTGGTAGCCCTCTAGTAAGTACAAAGGTTGAATATATTCTTTCAGTAACCCTCTAGTAAGTATTGAAGTTGATATTCTTAGTAGCCCTTTGTCAAGTAATATGGTTACTTTAGTTTCTGATCTATGGCCTTTGACTTGGCATTCTTGTTTTTGCCCTCTAGCGTCACTTTAGATTCTCTATGTTTTGTCTTGTGTCATCTCTCTTTATTTCTTTTTATTTTGCTCGTTGTCACTACTCTTGGTTTCCTTAATCTTACTTTTAGTATTTCTTTAGATCTCTTGGTTTTGTTTTCCTTGATTTCTCTCCTATTTTCTCTTTTGTTTTACCTTCTAACTTTTTTTTTTTCTTTTTCTCTATTTTCTTTGACTCTTTTTATTAATTTTCTTTTGAGTTCTCTTAGTTTTGTTCAAATTACTCTCTTGGTTCACTCTTAATTTTTTTTCTCAAGTTCATCTCTTCACTTAGGTTTGGAAAATAATACTATGATGATATAGTCAAATCAAAATGAATAAGTTACTCATGCATTTTAAAGAAAAAGATAAAAGAACATCAATCTTGATGGTGCTTTGTAAGCTTCATTTTCCTTAGAGGTTTGTTAAGCAATTAAGGTTTTAGTTTGTATTAAGGTTGTCCTTTGAGCTTCTTATTTATTCTTCTAATGTCTCTATTTTGATGTTTCTTTTTGCATGGTATTATCATGCCTTTCTCATAAAGTCTTATCTTTCTTTCATTTTCTACTTAATAACTCATCTTCTTTATGTCTTTTCCTTTCTTATCATTTAATTTTGTCCTTTTTTGCTCCATCTATCCTTTTTGGTTCATATTTGGTGGGTTAACTCGATTTTTCCTCATCTTATGTTTCTACATTCATTTTTAGTTTTATAGGCTAAGGGCATACCTTTTCCATTCTTAGTTATGTTCTCATTTTACAAAAGCTTAGAAAACAATATAATAATGATAGGGATAAAAATAAGGTAAACGGGTAATATAAGTAACATAAGAATAGAGAGGATTTGGGAAAGGAAATCATATCTAAAGTTGCTCTTTCTTAGCATTTTTGTTGAATAATTGGGGCTCATGTTAATTTATCTCAATGGCCTCTTTACCTTCTAGACTTGGCATAAGTTCAAATTTCTCCTTGCTTGGCATGTCTCCTCTATGAAATTTTCTTGTTCATCTCTTCTTATTTTGGCTTACTTCCTAGTTGAATTTCCTATAATTCTTTCACATGTAGTTTGAATGTTTATCTCTCTCATAGCTATTCTATTTTGCCTTACTTTTTTGTGATGTAGGTTTCTATTCTAGTATATTAAAGTGCCTAAATTGACTCTCTCTTTTTTTTTTTTTTAACCTTTTTCCTATAGTAAAAGCATTCGAAAAACAACACAAATAACTGGAGAAGAGAAAAAAGCAATGTGAACAACTAGCATAAGCATTCCAAGGATACAAAAAGGATATAATAACTTGCCAGAGCTTTATCCATTCATTTTTAGGCTTCCTAGCCATCCAATTAAGGGTCACATAAAGTTTTAATAGTAAGCATCATTGATAAATCTCTTGTGGCTCTAGATGTGACCATTGACTCCTTTGGCTTATTATTAAAAGATTCTTACTTATTGCTCTTTTATGTAGCTAGTGTCTCATATTGGTTAATCACCTTAATTGAGATTGGAACTTACTTAATCCTATTTATTAAAGTTGGAACAAGGGATTACCCACACCTACTTATTATAGGTCTTCCTAGATAATATTTATTAAAGTTACGCTATCTCTTTTGAGCCTAGTTTGTCTCCATAATTGACCAAATCAAGTAGTTTAGCAAATTCTTATATCACCTTTGAGATGTTTGTAATCAAGTTACAAGGTGCATCAGGTTGAGCTTCAGGTTCAAAAATGCACTAGGTTGAGGCTAAATGTCTTTCCATCTATGTTAAGGATTGTTTACTTTTAGAGTCTCCTTTTCTTGGTCTCATGTTTATTCATATGGGATCTTTTATTTCCTTAGCTATCATGTGCTCAAAAGGTTTGCATATACACCATCATTTCCCTATCCTCGACATATCTTTCTTTATGTATACTTTGTCATCTTGTTTTGCCTCTACTTGTTTAATTGATGCAAGGCTCCCTCTTTTATTTTTTCTTTTGTAGGGTTTGAATCATTCATTTTTACTTTATTCTTGTAAGTTTAGGTTATAAAATTTTATCATTTCTTTTCTTGTTCTTGATTTACTATATCACAAGCTTGGAAAATAATGCAATAATAAAAGAATGGATGTAACAAGTAAGGAATACTAAAACCTAAACATTGAGGATACTAAAAGGATATGATGATCCATTAAAGCTTTGTCAATTCATCTGACATTAAAGCTCTTTAACTTTACCCTCCAAATATGTAAAAGTCATAATAATAATGTAACGAGTGAATCCTTTATGATCCCTAAAACCTTATCTTTTATACCTTATTATCTTGAAGGTGGTCATCTTTACTCATCATACCTATTATCCTTTTGCCATATTTATTCTTCTCTACCCCATCCAAGCTCTAGTTTATGCACTCTTCTTCTTTGCTTGATTCTTATTTATTGGGAGGAGGAGGGAGAATGCACATAATGAGGTAATAGTATACTGAGTTTCCAAGAATAGTGCAGAGGTATATAACAATCAAATTCATCAACATCTTCTCTATCATGTAGCTCAAGTTTGATGTAACGATAACATGCTGGGAGTGGTGGATGGATACTACTCATACATTCCATTTTCTTGCTAGCGAGGTTACCACCAACTTAGCATCATTTTCAGTAATCACTCGCCTTATTTATTCAAGGGACCCTATCTCATTTTTCTACTTTTTATACATGTTTGTCCTATCCCTATGGAAGAAGTGCATTATTCAATTACCTAAGTTAATGCTTCCACTAAAAATTCTAAACACATTTTCTTAAAAAAGCCCTATATAGGATAACAAAGTAGTAACTAACAATAAAAAAAGGCTTAGAAGGATCAATTAGCCTAATGATTTCTTTTCTACCCATTCAACACCATGTTGTTTTTCAATGCTTTAAACACTATACATATGCTCCTATTGCCTCCTTAGGGGAACTTGGTTACTACGGTTTGGTTTGATTACGACAATGTTGCCTCTTCTACACTGCTACATGGATCTAACTATGAATAGAGTAATAGTTATTGGTAGCTACTTAGGGGTTCATAGTGATATCACTTAAACTTAAATGTCATCATCCTCCTTGTATTATCTCCTTTCTTTCTCTCTTCTTTTTCTTCTAATATATTTAGGCATTGGAACATGTGTTCCTATTTGGCCTTATCCTTGTAACCCTTAATATGGTTTGCACTTTTATTTTTTTATACTAGAGGTGGATGCACTAAAGAACTGGAGTTCATAATTTGAATTCTTTTTTGAATAAGAATAGATTCCTTGACTCTTGGTATGGTAAAAGGCTGGAAAAGAAGCAAAACATCTGTTAGTCTAATGATAATGATTCATATGCACATACTTGGGTTTCCTTACTTGTTTCCTTTACAAGTAGGACTATGCCTAGAGGTAATTCAAACACATGGCTTAGTTGTATGTTTGCTTCTAATGAGCATTAGGACTTAAAAGTGCTTTATAAACCTAAATAGGTGTGAAAGAATCCCTAAGTGGAAAGTAGGAGCAGTTAGCCATGGATTGCTAAAGGATCCATCATGGTTGATGCGTTAGACTAGAAGTTTAAGGGAATCTAGGCTTACTTCTTTGGGTGGTGCTCTTATTGCTAACTTTCTACGAGATGTTATCTAGGGCACATATGAGTGGAGTTCACAACATAATAATTTCTTAACTTCCAACATTTTGCTAAGCCCAGGGAAGGGTGTTAATATGGTCATTCCTTCCTCTTTATACTTATATGTAGTTAATTGTTAGTGTAATAATGATTATTGGGATGAAAAAACATGTTTATAAATCCATAAAAGGTGAGCCTTCCAACATTTGAGCCATAAAAGGCAAACCTTCATGGTCTTATCTTCCACCTATTATTAAAAGTTTTGTTAGGCATTATTCTAAGGGACATTATAGATGTTCTCTAAGAATGTCAAGTTGACATTAATACAATTATCGAGTATCCTTTATCTAAGACTGCCACATATGTAAGTTCTTTCTTAGTTGTGAGATGCCACTCTTTACTTTCACATTGTTTACTCGCATGACCTCCCATATTCTATGCTTAGGTTCCTGATAGCATTTTGTTCAATAGCCATAATGTAATCCCAATGTCATTGTGGACTACTTTTTTAAGACTCCTCATAAGGACGATGTTGTTTTCATGCATAAAGAGAGGAAGTTTATGAAATAATCATATGGAAGTACCCTTCTTATATGCTTTTAGCCTTATACATGTTACTTATAGTCTCTCTCATAGTAGTAGAGAGGAAGTTTGTTGTTGGAGCTGTATAGACCATTTATGTAAGAAGTTGCCAAGTTTTATGAGTTTAGGAGCTGAGTAATGAGAAAGACTAAAAAGATAGTTGAGCATTATTGAGATTAGTTACTTCTTTATTATCTTTTATGCTTATTTAGGATGTATGTAGTAGCTTGCACTGGACTATTGTTAAGGGCTTCTTTTTCTTGTTTCTTTTTCTAGATGATGATGCTATAATTGTTGATCTTATTTACTACCTTTGGTGATTGTATTAAAGACTTCTTGGCTTTTCATGATAGCATCTTGAAAAAAGAATTAAAGGTTGTGCATTAATTTTATTAGAATTAGATTTTCTTATATACTTACCTTGATAGGTAAGAATTTAGCTTCTTAATCTGAAGAGGTTTAGGCTAAATTGTACCTTGAGCCTTATTTGTATCCCTCTTTATGCTTTCAAAAGTTAATGATCTCTTATTGTGTCTATTTTCTTGCCCCTTAGACTATCTAAAAGAAATAATCACTAAAATAAAATCAAATGTACACCCTTACACCTTTACATAACATATAATGTCTAATGTATGAATCATGGTGTAATGCATAATCCTTAGAATACATAGACAAAATAAAGCTACACTTAGGCATTATAGAACTTAGCCAAATAAGGGCAGAGGAAATCTTGGAACTTGAAAGCAAGTGAAACAAATGACAAAACCTTAGTATCATTGGTAACTTGTCGAAGCTAGCACCCTCACATTCAAATTCAAAGCCATAAGATCTTAAGCTCTTGTTTGTGTGTGACACCTACGAAACCATAAGAATACTCTAACACATGTATAGGCATTAATCTTAGGTTTTTTGATATGTGCTAAAGCTTAATATTAGCTTTCTACTTCTCTTTTTTCCTTCTATTTTATTTTTATGTCCAAAATTTTGCCAAAGCCGCTCTTCTTGGTTTTCAGGTTAATAGGCTGCTCTAACTTTTACTTGGACTGACCTTATGGGTTTTTAACTTAGCCAACTCTTCACTTCTTCTCTTTTTTTTTTATTCATGTTTTTCTTTTTTTCTTTTTTTTTTAAGGGGGTTGTTTGATCATTGTCATGTATGGTGATACCATAATTTCATGCTCTTATTTATTCAATGCAAATGCAACTATGACACATTCAATGGCAAAATAAAATGCTTGTTATTAACTAGCCTTTTCAGATTTTCTAACCAAATATTTTTAAACTCACTTTTTCTTTTTCTTAACTTTTGCTTATATGGCCCTTTTAAGGTTTTCCATAAGTTGGATTTGCATTTTTTTTTTTCTTTCACCTTTTGCTTTGTTATTTTTATTTTTTTCTCTTCACATCAAAAGGGGTTTAACTGCTAATGAAGAAATAGGCAATTGCCTCCCTACCTTCCTCTTAAGATGTTTATCCTCCTTCAGGTTTCCCTCAATTTCTTCATGAGTGATCTTCTCTTGAGTCTTCTCATGGTATTATTTTACAAGGCACTCAAGATTCCCTGACCTTTTCCTCTCATGGATGTTTTTCCTTTTTTTATTGTTTAGTCCTTTCCTTTGCAAAATTAGGGGATAAGTCATTAGACAGGAGAAACTCTATCTCATTTCTCATATACATTGTCATTGAATCCTCCCTTAACTTCCTAACTTACATGGGCTATCTTTTTGAGGTGCACTTCTCTTCACATCCCTCTTTTTTTTTCTTCTTCTTAACCTTTAGTACTAGAAGAGATTTTGATCTATATAAGGCTTATCATGGCTTTTCACACCATGCTTCCTCTTGCTCTCTCATCTCATCCCTTTCAACTTATACTCCCTTGCTCTTACATTTTTGGCCATTAATTCCTTTCTTCATTCTTCTTTGTATTTTGCCTTTTGACTATGTTCCTTTCTTTTATAAACTGTCTTTTGGTTTTTTTTTTCCATCTTTTCCTTTCTCTCAAATTTCTTTTATTCTGTTCCATAGGATTTCACTTATAATAGAGGTGACATAAAATTTTAGAGAGATGGTTAGCTAGAATCTATGTTATAAGATGGTTATCCTTCTTCCCTTCTTTCTTTTCTTCAAACACCTTATACCCCTTGTGATGTTCATATTTTTTTTTTTCTCTTTCTTTCTTTTTTCTTATGTTTTTATTCTCTCTCATACTAAACATTCTATTGTGTAACCAAACACATCAATAATCACATTTTGATTAAACAAGAACATGAATTAAAAACATTAATATTTATTAAAATAACTAAACTTTGTGGTTGTATACAACTAAGATAAGATAGGTTAGGCTAATAAAGCATATTTAATTTTGATCAAGCCTTTTACCATGTTATTGCAATTCCTTTTCTAGGTTTGGTAGCCTTTCCCTTTTAAAATAATCTTGGATAATGTTCTTTAAGCACCAAAACTGAGTAGTGTAATATCCCACCACTTAGTGAGGGCAACATCCTGAAGGTAAGGAATACATAAGAGGCTTGTGTTCCATATACAGTATAAACCTTTCTTTCTTTGGCTTTTTCCCATGCCTAAGCTAAAGGTTGACAAAGCTGTGAGTACTCCTTAGGTTTATTCCTCCATTATGTCGATTAGGCCTTTTGCACTAAAGTCTTCTTCCTTTCATACATTGATTGGCTTCCTAAAATTAGTGCCCTCTTTTGGTACCTCCAAAACTCCATGTTTACACCTTTATTCTTTAAAAGTTTTAGTGTATGATGTATGGGTACTAGTAATCCTTCCTTGAAATCCTTAAAAGTCCCAACTGAAAAGTTGGCTTGCGAAAATGAACTCTTATTTAGGTTTTGGTTCAGGTGGCCATCAAGTGCTATGAGATTGAGTATCACCCTTAAATCAATAAGAACCTAGATTTCAAGATGAATCCTCTGACACTCATCTATATGGTGACTGACACCCTGGTGGAAAGTATAAAAGGCAATGGCATTCTAATTCATGGGCAAGGGATTTAATGGAGGCCTAGGGGCTTGAGGATAGATAATCCCCTTCCTTTAAAGCCTTTTAAAATCTTTGGATAGTTATATCTCAAGCTTAGAATATTCCTGAGAGTTTTGAGAGCTCTTATCTATTATTTCCTTCTTCTCATTATCATACTTGTAATTACTTATAATCCAAAGGTTGGTTAGCAAGTTCTCTTACTCGCTTATAGGTGCTTGCTGAACTCTTAGAAATAAGATTTCCTATAAGCTTCTTCTAACTAGGTTTGGTTTGGCATAAAAGGTTGCTCTCTGACAAGTTAGTGGGAGTAATCATTTCCCTTTGAGGCTAGAGGAGGTTTAAGCTAAGAATTGGTTCATAAAGGAGTTAAGGTTTATTTTGGGCTTAGTGCTAAAGCAATCAATTAGGCTCATAAAGTCTGATAGCTTTCTAAAATCAATAAGATCTTGGATTTCTTACTTGAGATGCTTACATGTATAAGTGGCATGTCCCTGGACTTGGTGAAAGTTATAAAAGGCAACTGGCATAAAGCCCCTAGGTAGTGAGTTTGGTGAAGACTTAAGATCAAGTGATTTGAGCATCCCTCTCTTCTTTAACTCCTCAAATATCTCAAACAATGGATGGTTCATACTAGTTAAGGGCCTAATACTGTACACCTTCCTTATAGCTAATCTTTCTTAGCTTTGTAGACATGTGACTGTATTCCTCCTATTAGTTGGCTTTTCCATTTCTAAACAATCCATCAAGATTCTTTTGATTCTTATCTGTGTACTGATGTACTACCAGTTCCACCTCGACTTTATCATATCTTTAATCCTTCCCTTAAGTTCTTAGAGTTTCAACTATCCCATCTTGACTAAGTTCTATGTTGCTCGTGAGTTGTGTTACTTCTTTTATAAGTTCTAAGAATTCAAGGCAATAATTAGATAGTGATGATATAATGCTAATCAAATGAATGTATGCATGAATGCTAATGATACTTAGGGAAAGTAATAAACACATTACCTTCCAACCTTATTTCTCCTACACAAATATGTATAAAGGATCTCGCTAATGTAGGTGGTCAATTAAAATACCAATATGGGGTATTGAATTCAAAGGTCCCTTAAACCAACCAAGGTTGATGGTGAGTCTAAAAATAATGGAGATGGTCATACTTAAAGTGCACATCTTGCATTCAAAAGGTAGGGGAAATATTTTATAAATAAAATGGGCATGTTTTAGGGCTTGACAGTAAAAGTTTGAACATTATGTTCCTAGATGTGTTATAAGACCTATAATGCATAAAAAAAAAATATTGATTTCTATGTGATATACCCATGTTAATTAATCTAGATGTATTGATCCCATTTTTAGGTAAAAAGTCATTCATTTAGGCTTCAATGAGGCACTTTTTCTAAAGTAGTGTCAAAATGTGCACTTAAGATATGACCATAATGTTATAACTCCTAATCTCAAACCACTACTTGGTTAAATGCAAGCATTTGGGGTCCTATTCCATAGTATTAAGGTTCCTATATATGCCTATTTAGTTTAAAAAATTATTATAGTAGATGTGTCCTACAAGCTTAAGGGATGGTTGTCACATCTCCCTAATATACCTGAACATACTTAGCTAGAGAGTGATGAACCCTACACACCATCTCTTAAGCCTAAATGGAGCTTAAATATCATGGTTGGAGAATCCATTAGTAAAGTAAAGCACTGACCTAGTGCACATGGTGAAGTTTGAATACTATATGAATGCAAGGAGAACTTGATTAAGGAAAGCAAAATATAAATATAAACCAGAGATTCATAAAGTCAACTCTATTAGTACTTATTAGAGTCACCACTATTAGGCCTTGATTTTCAAAACTGCGCTTGAACAAGTGGAATTTTGCTTGTGACTCCAACTTTTTATCAATCATTAGGGGCTAGAAAGGACTATGGTTATACATTGATACAACTTTATTAATGGAACAAGAAAGGGTCATTAGGGGGGGATCCTTAGAAAGGCCTCTCAAAGGGAAAAAACCATTTTTAACATTAAGTGGCCACCAGAGGTCTAAGGTGGGATGTTACTTTGGTACAACCCTCAATACTTGATTGAAGTTACCACCTGACTTTGGTCGAGGCAAAATTTCAATCGAGGATAGGCTGAACTTGTCTTCTCCTCATAAGAGATCGGGTTTGGGAATTAGGTATGACTTTGAGAAGAAGTTGGGTACTCCCAAGTCACCCGGACATAGGGACTCAACCATTAATCAATTTATGATTTACATTTATACCTTGCTTGTATTAATCAGTTTCCCATTTTATCCACCTAGGCACATCTATCTAAACCAAGCCATCCACCATAACAAATTAAGTATGCAATGTATGAATGATATGCAAGATGCAAGAAAGCAATCAATACTATATATAAGGCAGGGATATCAGGGATATGAAGTACATATTCAAATGGTGGGATTATCATGCAATTAACTTAAATAGATAGAAAACATGAATTATTATCCTTTCCAACTTGTAAAATGAGCACACATCAGTCCATAAAACATAAGTAAAATAGGTGGAAAACAACCCCTTAGATTTATTAGGGATGGATAGTCAAAGTAAGAGTATATCACCTTATCCTTATAGCTTAAGGTGCTAGTCTATTAATCCATAATTTATAATGTCATTAATCATGTTAGAGGTCCATTAATAGGTCTAACCTAATGTTCGTGTTCATCATTAAGAACATACGATAAACAGTGAAGCACAACACATGATAGTGACATAAGATAGCATCAACACACATGACATAAAATGATAGTCATTTAAAATAAGATCAAAGGTCATTAAAGACGCAAAAAAAAGATGCAAATAATGGGTTATAGGATCCTAAGATCCTCTTCCAACATTCTTCAAGAAGGTGGGATATATCAATGATATCACAAGAAGCACCTCTAACCGTAGATGAGGCTAGGATGCTAGAAAGAGTGGAGAACAACTTCAAACATCAAGATGAACTTAATAAATCCCATAATGATATAATAATAAATTGCAAAATAGGGTCATTAGACTATTAATCCTTTCCTACATGTCATGGATTTGTCACCCGATTCTCTAATGGGAATGAAAGAGTCAAGAAAGCAATAGGAAGGCTAGTTTGGACTTTATCAAAGGTGTAACATAGTGGAATTGGTAAAAAAAAAAAAACTAAAAAAGAACAATAATCACCTATTTAATATTGATGAAACAAGGGTTCATAAATATTAAAAATCTCTCCTTATCTTGTTCATCCATGATCAAACACATCAAATAGTATGAACAAAGGAAATAAAACATACGAAAAATAACTTATGTAAGCTAAAATATGTATCTTGGTGATTTTATTCCTGTTGTAGAAGGTTCATGAAATCATAAAAGAGTAAGAAAGACACATAAAATAGGCATGAAGCAAAGTTAGAGAAATAGTGTTGTAAGTAGTAAAAGAGGATTGTACATACTAGAAGGTGGTCTGTGCAGCCTACCCTATGGTTTTTACAGACCATTAGTCATTTGTATAACCTACTAGGCCTATTGAAAATCTACAAATCAAAGGGCACATAAGAAGAAAAGGAACTATTGGACTAGGTTGGTTTAACCTAAGTCATGAACCTTTTTTAATCTTGACAATATAGATTGATCAGTACTAATACTTCCATTTAGTGTTGTGTTGCAGATTATATGTTAGTTTTTTCATTAGAAGTTGGATAGAATTTTATTATGTTCACTCAAATTCACGGTATTTATATTATAATTCGCAACTGTGAATCAGTCACAAGGATGGATAACGCTAAGCCAGAGAAATTCGAGAGGAAATTTGCAGTTGCAGCATAGTCGAAGGAAATGAGCTTGAGTCACAGAGGAATTTGTAGTGGGTATCATGTTAGGATTTGCGATCGCAACTTTCATAGTGACAAAGAAGGGAACCAAAGCCACAACTATAGAGCACCAAGTGTCTTAGGTAATCGTTGAAGATCAAAAATTGCGAAGGCAAATATTTAGTAGCGATCGCGACTCAAAGAGTTGTAGACAGAGGAATTCGCGGTCTCAGTCACGCCCAAGACATAGTTATCTCACGATCACACTTTTGAGAGTTGTTAGAATGCAACGACTATATTTTCTTGGACAACCAATGGACAACTAACATGTGGACTAGTCGTTAGACATAGATGGGGTTTTCCATCGAAATTTTTTGTTCCACAATGGAAATTGGAAATTTGCATTCACGAAATGGGAGTAGTGACTATGACTTTCACCTGACAAGCATTTAATGCTAAATCTGCTTAGCACATCTTGGAGATTTGTCAATAGTTTTAGACCAACATCTCTTTGGTGGATATGAGCTATAAATACTCCACCAAACATATGTAAATGTAAGAGAATTCATTAATTTGCAACAAAACTCTTGCTTATTTGTTATTCAATCTTTCATTCTCATTTATGTGTTGTTAATTGTTAAGTGCAAGCAATAAACACCATTGTAAAGAGGTTGAGAGTTAGCCTAGAGTCAAACTCTTGTGAAAGGTTTTAGGGTGAGCCTGCAAAACACTTGTAAGAGCTTTTTGTGTAAGCCTATAAAACATAAGGTGTAAGGTTTTTGTGTGAGCCATAAACACAAGTTGTAAAAGTTTGGTGTGAGCTTGAAAACACCAGTTGAGTTGAATAAAACACACAATTGGAGAGAATTGGGGAGTGGACATAGGGTTTGTTAACACCCGAACCACTATAAACTCTTGTGTCAATTTTTCTCTTCTCCTTCTCAACTTCTTAAACACATTTATCTTTCATTTTAATTTTTAATCAATTACCAATTCAACCCCCTTCTTGGTGCCCTAAGCCAATAAGTGGTATCAGAGCCAAGTCTCACTAAAAACCTTAATTGAATGGCATAATAAGGAATCCATACACACCTCAAGCCCTATTTTGTTATAGTAGACTATACTCATTGGAAGTATAAGATAAAGATCAATCTAGACACTGATGTGGTGGATCTATAGGATGTTATCGTTAAAGAATGGAAGTCACTCACTAAAGTGGTAGATGGGAGTGAAGAGCTAATCTCTAAAGATGAATGGGTTGAAGCATACAAAAGATCCAATGGCAAAAATAAAAGAGCCATGACAATCCTTATAAGTTCCCTCTCAAGTGAAGAAATTGAAAGGATATAGCATTACCAAACTACTCATGGCATTTGAAAAGCAATGGAGAACTATCATAAGGGCACTAAAAATCTAGCCGACTTGAGATGTACATGACAGAATGAGAGTTATTCATGATAAAGGAAGATGAGAGCATAACATATATAACAAATCAGCTACTAGCTATTATCACCAACATGAAGAAGTTCTATAGGGTTTTCACAAACCATGAGGTAAACTCTAAAATTCTAAAGTCTTTACCTTTTGAGAAATTTGGTGCTAGAGTATGTAGTATCCAAGAGTCCAACCTATAAATAGGGAAGGTGCCAATAGATGCTTTGAGAAGCAAACTCTTGACTTATGAGTTGGCCTTAAATAAAGATGAGGAAATGAAGAAAATGATGGGCAAAAGAGAAAAAATCTGAAAAGTAGGAAAGGAAGACATTGGCACTCAAATCATCTTCAAAGGAAAAGGAAGTAGAAATAACCTCAAGTGAAAAAGAGAGTGACAAAGAGGAGGAGGAATGTGTAATGCTCTTTATAAAGAATAAGGAGATGATTAGAAGAAGAAAAGAAAGAAGGAACTTCAAGAAAGTAACTCCTAATCTAAAGAGAGATCAACCGATGTCACTTGCTATGAGTGTGGCAAGCAAGGCCATATTAAGTATGATTGCCCCAAGCTAAAGAAAAAGAAGAAAGGGGACAAAAAGAAGAGGAAAAGCTTTAAAGTCGTTTGAGATGATAGCTTAAGTTAAGATGATGAAGAAGAGGAGATTGCTAACATATGTTTCATGGCTCAGGAGGACTTTCCTAATGAGGTAAGCATTTTATCTCGTTCTAATTTTGAATATGATGATTTAGATGATGTAGATGATAAGCTTCTAGAAGCTCTCATAATGAAATGTAACAAATATAAGTCATAAATAAAGACTTACAAGAGAAAATGCATAAAATTAGAGCATGATTATAAATCCCTTAATAGTCTTATAACTGAATTGAGGGCTTTAAATGAAGAACTCAAAAAATCTATGGAAAATCATTCCAAATTATCTTCATCACTAGCTTTATTAAGAAAAGAGAATAACTCTTTAAAAGGAGAAGTCATTGAGCTTAGAAGTTCTATCTCTAAATTTCATAAGGGTAAGGAAGCTTTGGATACACTCATAGTATCATAAAGGCCTCCCTATTAGGCATGGTCTAGGTTTCAATGAAGCCTCAACCTCCACACCTGTACTCACTACATTCGTTAGAGCCTCAACACCTCAAACTTCTAATATTTAGGTTATTGGAAAGAATAGTGCCTTAAGCACTAGACCTCTAATGCCTAAGGGCAAAGGGAAAGTGCAATTAGGCTCAAAGTCTACTTCTAAAAAGGTTAATCATACTTATACATATAATAAGAAACATATTAATCCTAACACATAAAAAAAACTCACATCTACATCCTTATATGAATGCTCATGTTCTCATGCACATCATATTGGTATGAGAAAATTCCCCACTCATACCAAGACAATGTATAGAAGAAAGATATATAAGTTCAAACTCCAATGCCATTATTGCATGAGATATGGACACATTAAAGTTTATTATTACATTAGGAAGGCTCACCTCAAATTGGAGGACCCTTCAATCCCCAACCCACTAGGACCTTGGTTACCAAAAAAGATATGATTTATTTGTGTTGTATAGGGGGTGTTTGGCAGCCACCAATGAATCAAATGATTGACATGTGGATAGTGGATGCTCAAAACACATGACAGTCAATAGAAAACTATTCATGGCCCTGAAAGAAAAAGAAGGTGGTAATGTCACATTTGGTAACAATGCCAAGGGTAAGGTAGTTGGCATTAAAACCATTAGTAAGAATGTTTGCTGTTTAATTAATGATGTTTTATTAGTTGATGACTTGCAACATAATTTGCTAAGTGCAAGTCAATTATGTGACAAAGGTAATAAAGTCACCTTTGACCTTAGAGAATGCCGAGTTACCACATTAGTGGTTAAAAAGGTTATTTTCAAGGGTGAAAGGAAAGACAATACCTATCTAATTGACTTAGACAATTTGGCTAACCAATCTTTTAAGTGTCTTATGTCTCTTAGTAATGAGGCTTGGCTATAAGTGTCTTATGTTTCTTAGTAATGAAGCTTGGCTATGGCATATGAGACTTGGACATACTAGTATGGATCTCTTATAAAGCTAATCTAAAGGAAAGCTAGTGGAAGGTCTTCCCAAGCTAAGTTTCTCAAAAGATAAGACATGTGGTCCTTGCCAATT